>VWZS01007385.1:473083-710583 GCA_013397075.1 Rhabdornis inornatus | reverse complement strand
TCATAAATATATTCATTCTCTTTTAGTTCAGTTCATCATCTTTCTCCCTAAAATGCAAACTGTGGAATTTCAAGTGCATTGTTTAAAATCTTCTGCTCCGTGTCTTGATCCCTGCATTATTTTACTCTATAAAAAGAGGAGGAAGAGTGCCTAAGGAAGTTCATGGAGGTAGAATATGAAGTAGCAAATTACCTAGTTCATGCATATCATTCATCAGGAGGAGTCCAGTATCTGCAGGAATTTCTAGCCTTAAAATTGATATGAACTGAGATTTGTAATCAGTTTTGCTATTTTTATTTTTTCTTCCTATGAGCATCAGTAAAGGTGCCTCAATTTCTGTTTACTCAGGATTCTATTCAATTCCTTTAAAACCAGGCAGTTTTTATTTCTTCAAATGTGCATAAGACCTCTCAATGCAAGCATCAAGGGTAGTAAATATCCAGAAGATTCAATCCTAAGAATGTTGTGAAAAAATTTATATTCTATTCTTGTTTCAATAATGGATTAGAGTTTGAAGTTTCAAAATATAACCAAGGCACAAATGCAGACACTTTTTAATGGCAGACTGACATCATTACAAGTTCTGGTGTGTATTTAGGTTTTTTTCATTCATGTGTTTTCAGACTTGTTTAAAATTATAGAAACCTTTAAGAAATGGTTATTTAACCACGTCCAAATTTGTTCCACGTGATATAATTAACTCCTCTTAAAATACCAAGGTTTTTAACATTGCACTTAAGTAAAATGGTAAACATACCCGTTAATTTTTTTTAAGGAAAAAACGTTAATAGCAAGTGGTAAAGATGCATACTGATTAGAAGAAATGGCCTTTTAATTTGTTTCACTCGTGTGACCTTCAACACTATGGTAATAAGGGAAAGCTTCACAATCACAAATGAATTCTATTTTCCCAACATCCTGATAGTGCCTTGTAGGGCTGTGCTTTGATAAATATTAAGGAAAAGTGTAATATTTATTAAATAAAAATGATTGAGAAATAAAAGCGAAAGTTTAATATATGATAAATATTAAGTAATGGATGGCTAACGATTGTAGAAATCTAAGCCAGCTGAGGAAATGAACCCTCCTTCCTTGTCCCAGTTAAATTCTGTCTCCATTAAGTCTTCATATTTCTGAGAAGACATTTCTTACTGGATTAGTAGCATCTGAAGAAGAGTTGTGATGCCAAAAAAGAAAAAACAACCCGATGTGAAATAGACCTGTCAGGTTTCAGTGGTGGGAGGCACTTTTGAGGCTTGCACAGGAGGACAGCTGTGGTGTTACCAGTGCAGCTCTGACCCCACGCAGGCATCACGCCCCTGGACACGTGCACTGTGAACCGTGCATTTCCGGGATACTGAGCAGCCATTTGGAGTAACTTGGTGCTTATATAGATGACAGGGAAAAAAAATCCATACTATCACTTCAAAAAGTACACCCTGTGAATAGAACTCACTAAATTATTTGTTGTGAATATCACCTAAAATCAATCCCCCTTCTTTAATCCCAGGCAATGTATTCATGTGAGTGTGCTTTTATTCATATTATTTAATCAACTGTAGAAAGAATCAGTAGCACATGAGCAGTGTTTTCTGCTAACTTCTGTGCAAAACACTCACATAAAAAAGAGGTCAGTTGTATTTTTTAGGGACTACAAAAGAGGGAAGCTGTGGAAGTACATTTCATGTGAGGCATTCCTTGGAAAAATGCAGCTGTTTCCACAACACTGTTAAATCAAGTTGGTGGTCTTTTGCAGGGATAGAGAGTTTATACTGCTCAATGGTTTATTGGGCAGGGTCAGCCACACTGCAACACAGTTAACCCACTGCTCTTGGAAATGTTTTTAAGAGATGCATGTGGTGAAGAGCAACTCCTAGACTATGTTTCCCAAAGTTCCACAGAACAAAGAGATTCCAGAAAAGCTGAAAATGCCTGGATTGCACAGCCACAGTCACTGTGACACTTCCCAGCTTCAGACCTCTGTACAAAATAAAAACTGGGAGAGAGGTATAAATGGTTGAAAAGAAACCCAACACCAAAATCATCATGGGTAGGACCTTGTCCAACACAGAGGTAGCTAGATGTTAGCTCTTAATTGGTGATGGTCACGTTACAGAGCTTGAAGATGATGATGAGAGAGAAATATTTGATTCTGGGTGTCATGATTAACAAGGAAAAACCACATTATCTAAATTTCTACATTTCAGGACAAGATTCATTCATATATCTACAAATTGCCTACCACACACTGGGAGCAATATAAATCATAATTATAAAGTAATATGACACAGTTGATTAATTGCTTAATTAAGCCTTAATTAATATTTGTAAAGCAGTTTAACATCCTTGGTTGAAAAGTCTAAGGGAAGTGTGAGATATTAAATATTACTATTTACAGACAGAGATTCTGGCCTGCTCATGTTGAAATTTCAGTGAGATGCTTTGATAAATCAGTATTAAACTGTGGTTATTACTAAGGCAAGAATCCCTCGCTATTTCTACCATGGACTGAAAAAAAGTCCCAAACTCTCTGGATACACTTTTTATCTTTCAATGTCTTCTTATTTTCATAGCCAGTGCTGATACAATATATCTACAGACCTTCATTACACAGTGAAAAGATGAAAATTTTTGTATTGACTTATTTCAGTATTTTATTTTTTGTTGCAGTAGCATCTGCTTTGTTCTAGGCCTCACCTATAATGTTAAAAAGCCCCTCAAACAGCAAAAAAATCCCAATTGCCTGTACCCTGAAAAGCATACGATATATAGCTCATGTCCTGCAATCAGATCCACTTGGGCAAACCCAATTATAGGATCAGGGCCTAAATAGGATAATAGGTATTGTAGAAACTACCATAAATTTCTCTCTGGTGTCCTATTTTGCCACTACTTGAACTAAGTGGATAATTCCGGTCATCTTTCTTGTTATGATGTTTCAATTCAACACCGTAAATTTACTGCTATTGGTCTAATTTGTCTGTAGAAAATCTTTGCAAGGCTAAATTTTGTATATATATAAAAATATGTATATATATATATTTCCTCGGACACTAGCTAATTTTGCTTGGAAAAGTTCAGCAGTATTAGATGGGAATTGAACAAATAAAATTTTACAAAACAATGAACATGGAGCTAGGTAAATGCAAAAAGAACTCGTTAAAAAATATCTAGAGATGTGACAAACTGCCCTCAAATAATCTGGAAATTCAGTGAACCACAGTATCTGCTGGTTTGCAAGTAGCCAAGACATCTCATTGTCTGCTCTGCATGAGTCCACACACATACTTATAATTAGATACCTGTTCTCTGAAATGACGGTGGCTATCTGATTTGAGAATAAAAGTGTTGTTCTTTAAATGTATTCTGTTAACTGTATTGTGTCATGTTGTGTTACACAGCATTCAGTTACTTTGCATCTTATTATGACAAATGCTATTTTGATACAAAGGAAAGTGAACGTTAAGTTCTGAGAGAAAGAACAGGTTTTAGGTCAAATCATTGCTGTATCATTGAGGTTTGTAAAAGAACAGGAAAATTATTAAAATTGTCCTGACTGCTTTTTTTTTCTGACACACGTTTTATTTTATAATTTTCAACTATTTTCTTTTATTAAGCTTTATTCTGAAGTCCTGTTTAAAAAAAACCTTGTACCACCTTTAGTAGGCAAATTACATAAACTGTGCTTGCCACAAGCAGCATTTACATGCTATCAAAATCCCATTAACATTACTCCTGCTGTCTTCACTTCACTGACATAAGTCAGTGAAAGCCCAAATAATCTAAATTTAATTTAGGTTCCAGGATGTGATTTAGATGCACAAACACAGGTATCTGGGGCCATTTGAAATGCTTTAGGTTATTGCAAGGCTTCTGCAAGAGCTGACAGATAGAAGATAAGACCTGCAGGAAGTCTGTACCCTTCCAGAGTGTGCAGAGTAGGTAGGGGCAGAGCACCCAAGCATTTCTGGCTGACCATAAGCAGCTGTGTTTAGCTGTCTGACTCACCCTCTCTAACACAGGGTACCACCTTATTACTTTTCAGTTTTAATTAAGATACACTAGCAACTTGTGAATGTCAGTATTCTGTTCTATTATTCCTGCATTCCAAATCATCAGGCAAAGTCTTTATTCCTGATGATATTAATCATTTCATACATCATTAAAATTAACTTCACTCTTCTTCTATGCCTGCAATTTGTTACTAGTAAAGCAAAAGCCATTTCACCTGCACCTTCAAAGGAAAAGATTGTATGAATATTGTGCTGAGCTTAATGTTCCTAAAAATGTTGTACTTTGTCATGTTGAAGATGTTTCTTTCAGCTGGAGTTCAGTGAAGAGTTCCCTACATTTCTGTAAGAATATGCTTCAGGACATAGTGAGGAAGAGGAGTACCAGTATGTTGACAATCAGGTCAGTTGACTGATTACAAATGAGTCTTTCTAGTTTGCCCAATGTATAAATCAGTTTGTCTTATGTTCTATAAGCAGTGTGAGGAAAGCACCCTTTAGAAAGGAAACACCTTCCTTTAGAAACCACAGAATCATGGAATATGCTGAGTTGGAAGGCATCCCCAAGGATCATAGAGACCAATTCCTGGCCCTGCATAGCACCATCCTTAAGAGTCACGTACCTTATGTTGGTAAAAAAAGCAAAGAATTTCCTAGTTCCACACTCAGCGTCACTTACCTGTAAGTATTCTGCAAATATTGAGCACTGTTTCTTCTTTAAGGTATTATTTCACCATACATTTGACACTTCAAGAAAAAAGACTCAAATGGCATTTTCTAAGATGAGGAAAAATTCAGAAAGAATTTACATGTGGAATGTTGCTGTCACCTTGATGAGGGAAGGAAAGTACTTAGATTTGTGCTTTTTGTTCAGAAGAACTAAAGCTGAATGGCTATGCTGGCTCAGTATTTTACTATTAAGAAGAGGAACCAGTAGCAGCAATCCTTAAAATGAAATTGTCCTGAAGAGGTCTATCCAATATAAGACATAAAATTCTTGGTTACTCATCATATAAACCAGATTGAAGTGATCTTGAGCTGCAAAGATCCAGTGTTTTTGAAAAGCATACTTAGTTTAATCAATTCATGCTGTTTTATCAAGTGTTCTAAGCAGCCCTACAGAGTAGAGCATAGAGAATCGAAACCATTATGACCTGGCCTAACCTAAGATATTCTTAAAAGCCAGAAAATATTGAATTTAAATGCACAAATGTCTAGTGTATTTCCATATACTTTCAGTACACTAGTGTTTGGATTTTCTTGGAACAACTTCTGATTTGACAAATTCTTTCAAACCCTGTAAAACAATGATAGGAGCTTTAAAATAGTCACTGATTACATGCAAGGATCAGCTTTCAAGCAGTATCTTTTTTGAAGTTTAATAGAAAAAGTGCCCAGTGGTTTCAGAATGAGGATGACATAATGGTGAGGATGCGCTTATGAAGACAAACCTGGGAAGAGGACATTACAATTTCAAGGCAATGACAAAAATTCAATTCAAGTCTATAGAGACTGTATTACAGTGTCAAGACGATGGCAAAATTATGCCAATGTAAGTCTATGGAGACCACTTTACTATGTCAAGACAATGGTAAAACAATGTTATATAAAATGATTGAGACCACACTGCAATGTTAAATTATGATGCCAAAACCTTGTCATTTCCTGAAGTAACGACAGAGGATTCTGCATATGCTCCTCACAGAATCACTGCTGGACCTGTGCTCCAGCTCAAAACACCCTTGTATCTCCAACCCTGGGTCTTGCTTGTGTAGGAACCAACTTTTCTCAGACCTGAGGGTGAAAGCTGTGGGCATTTGAGCTGTTGGGGCTAGTTGTCTTTGCACTTGCAGGTGCAGGACTAATGATGAGCATTCTACTCTTATCTCTGAATTTTTTAAAGTTTATTTTTAACAGCAGAACATAGCATGATGTTATTGACTTTCAAGTGTATTGACAGCCTGTCTTGTTGGGATTTTTATGTGGGGTTGGTTTGAAAGTAGGTTGATGCCTCTGTTTTGAGAATGTTTATTATTTTTTGTTATACCAGCTGTTTATAATATTACAAAACTATAGTTACTGTATATGTACACAAATAATCTCACAAAATAACTAATTCCATGTACGTGTGCTGAAATTTCTTTCCTCAGTGTGAAAGTGCATGTATTTGATGTTTTTGCAAAATGACAGTTTGAAAGCTTGCTTTTTTCACAGGACAAGAAAAGTGTTTATAATGGTAGAGCATATTTTAGTTACCTCTCCTCCCAGCACGTTTCAAGACAGTGTAGAGAACAAACTTTTAGCAGTTCAGATCTTGTTCAGTTCTTGGTATCATCGACAGAGAGACCAGTACTGATACTGCTTAACAATTTGCTGTCTCTATTATAACGCTCTCTAATAAGAACAGCAGTGCCAGATCATATTAAGTCTGTCCATGCTTATATTCCAAATGAAACCATGGCCAGGAGTAGATGTGTAGTAAAGAGTACAAGAGCAGGATAAGGAAACAGTGATACATCCCTAGAATATTCCTCTTGCTGCCCAGGATCTTCATTTGAAAACTATGAGAAAGGGCTTATTGTATATGAGACTATTAAATAATTTGCATGATGCTATGATTACTTGATGGCTTGAATGAAATGACCTTGAAATGACCTATATTTGAGAGGGAGAAAGGCCATAAGACTAATTATGAAATTACCCGACCTGCTAAATTTTTTTGCTGTCACTAAAATTGTCAAGGTAGGTGATAGACAAGTTCTGCTGTAAATTCTCTTAGAGGTACAAGGTGATATATTCACTGATTAAGCTATTTAAATTTGAAATTTCATTTTTAAATTGTGTGAAATGGTATTTGAAGTTCAAAATCTGACACGTTCCAATTCTAGCTGTAATCAGAGTTTTCAAAAAACTACTCAGCTATTCAGAAAAAAATAACCAAACAAAGACCTTTCAATGTCTCCAACTTTAAAATCCCCTCTGATTTTTTTATTATTCAAAATGGCAGTTCTAGTAATTTCTCTGGCTATGCATCCTATTGAAAAGATAATAAGATGCCAATAGAAAACAATATGCTATGTGGTGTTAAAACTCTAGTTGTGCACAAACATTTGCTGCTACTATAGAGGAGCACCAATTTATGAAGACATCACGTGAATATTATTTGTCAATTGAATTCGAAAAACAGAAGACCACAAGTTTTGATGTTTATCTGTTAATTATCACACAGTGAAAAGACTCTTTTTCATGTCACTGACAGGTGCACTGCTATTTACCTGAGCTTTCCAGAAAAGGTGCACTGAAATTCCTTAAGAGGTGAAAATCTCTTTCAGGTAAAATTGTAATTCTTTGCTGTTCTGCACAGGTGCTAACAAAGCATTTCTCTACATAATTTGGTTCTTAGAATTATGTTTGACGAAGCTAATCACTGTGATTGTGTTACGAGAGCCTCTGCACTGCTCCTGTATAAATTCTCCCTCTATGCTTTGTGCCACCTCAGTTATCCTTCCCATCCAATGCTGCCAATGAGGAGGCACTCTACTAACGGTAGGAATCATCAAGAGCTCTTGTTTCCTGTGAAAAGTTCTGCAATTTCATGGTAATAGCAGATACATATTATGATGTCTTTTACAGGTCTGTGCTTCTCCGATATGAGTTTCTGTGGCTTGTGAATATGATACGAGGCAGTTATGTCTGAAGGGATTACATGGAGATTAGGACAAAGGCTGCAAATAGTCACTGGACAGTGATCAAACAGTCTTTTGCAAACACTCATAGTGGCAAATAATGTACTGAAAGACATGGATTGCTTTGAAAAAAATTATGGAGGCAATGTTACTCAGCAAGAAGAAGATGACCATAAGTTTTAGGAGGCACAGATTGTGTTCTTACCAGCTTGTTTATTGCCATGGGGTATTAACACACCCTGCTCCTGAGCCTCACCCTGAACCTCAGTTTCTCTATCTAATGGAGATCATGGTACTTATTCTCTTTTGAAATATCCTTTGAGATCCTTGCAGGGTAGGGCAACAATTACTATTACTTTTACGAATACATATTATCAAAAACCAAAGCAGCCTTGTAAAGAATTTATTTAGAGTCTTTAAAATATCAGGTCACCTAATGTACTATGGGAGATATATAATAGCAAGAGGTGTCCAACTCTATTTTACAGATCCCAAATTTTATTTCTAACATTGCATTGTGCATGTCATGAACAGTAGCAAGTATGATATGCTGTACTTGGACAAGTGCCAAAATTTGATTGTATTTATTAATTCCATTCTGACTATATTCACTGCTGGACTTCTTTGGATGGGACACAAAAATTGTTGCTATTCAGACATTTTATGGGCAGATATTTTCCAACAGAACATAAGAAAACTTCTCAATGAGTTAGATGTTCATTTTATAGCTCAACCGAAATAAAAGATTTCAACTCAATGAAAAACTTACTGCGCTTGAATATCATTTGGAATGGCAGAAAGATGTGCATGAATTTGCAGACAAATAAAATTTAGAGATCTCATATATTACACTGCTAACAAGAAGTGCAACTCTCCACTCAGGAGGAGGAACTGAATTATCTTCTCTAAGCATCTGAGAATAGGTCAGAGAAGACAATATTGCAGAAATAGGAGATTTCAGTCTGAGGGACTGAGTTGTTTTGTTTACTCTTTATCAATGAGTGTAAACTGTCCAGAAAATCTGTAGCCTAAAAAGAGAGGTACTTGACCAGAAGGGACATGAGATTTTTCTTCACTGTTCTCCCCACCATGACTACAACCACTATTGCTAGTAGTGGCATTGTTATTTCTTGGACAAAGGTGCTATCACCTTTGATAATTAAAAAGTTGTCCAGCGTTTCAGCTGTGTTTATGACTTGGTCTTTCTACATTCTTACCAAGGCAACCATTTTAAGTGCTGCAGCTTATACAGAGGATTTTCACAATAAACCTTGTCTTGATTCATAGGGATTGCAAATGTTTTCAGAAGATATGTAAAATTCTAAAAACCCTATTTCCTTAGAGTTTATTCACTATAAGGAGAGATTCAGGCTTTTTCATGGCTAGGTAATTTTTAAAAAAATGAGTGATGATCAAACCATTAGGCATGTGGGGAAAATGATTTGCAGGAAATGAGATCAGTGTTCCAGTCTGATGAGCCACTGAACTGCTAACCAGTTTCAACTTTTATTGTTGCCACCACTGTATCTGTTCCTGAGAAGAGAAAATATATTCCCTCCCCCTCCAGACGTTTTTCCCTCTGCATTACATGTTGTTATCCAACCCTAAGTGCGTGTATTGCAGCCTGCTTATGACTATTGCTGTAAACAAAACAACAGGCATGCCATCAAAGTGGATATAGTCCTTCAACAATCTCCTCTGACTTCTCAGAAAGCTGGAGACGATTGCAAGCATAGCTCAGGAAATAAGCCTAGCAGAGCCTGAAGTTTTGTGAATTCACAAATCATGTTATAGTGAAGCATTAGAATATAAAGTACAGAGTGAGTTCTAAACTAGTGCTGCTAAAGACTATGTGTGTTCTGTGAGTTTCTGATAGCTGATATAAATTATTTTAACTCTAAATACCATGAATCCCATGGCTAGTAGTGATAGTGTTGCTTCTTGAAACAATTTTTTCATCATGGTTTACAGATAGTAAACGATATGGATTACATACTATTCCTGTTTATCACTGTATATATTCATTAGTTGACTGCATCTATTAGTAAACTATATAAAGTATGAAAAGTATTACAATTATGTTACAAGAGGATTTATTAATCTTTTTCAGTTTTCAAAGGAAATGTGAAAGTAGTTAGGATTAGCATAGGCATTTTTGAAGACTATGTAGCAAAAAGGTAAATGGGGAACTATCATGCATTGAGGTTTTTCATTACTGACCTTGATAATGTGATTAAGCAGTCTGCATCAAATGGAACTTTGTATATTCATTTCTTTTTGAATCCATCCTCAAATTTCACAGCAGTAAAGGAAGATGTTTCAGTAAAACAAAAAGTGGGAGAGATTATTTTTTCGAACCTGAAATGGTAATTTCATTCTCTTTATTTTGTTATCTATCCATTTTCACGTATTTATACTTATGCCAAAAGGCAGATAGAGCAAATGGTAGCAAAAATGGTGCTTCCAATTTAGCTGAAAGAAGTACATTACAATAAATCATATAAAAGTTGAGAAATAAGAGAAATCATTCAAACCTAGGGAGGTCTTTGTTAAATCTGTGTCAATATGTTTCATTCTTCTGTTTATTATTTGATCTTCATAAAGCATTTGGATATAGTTACATCCAAGTTGTACAGTATCTCTCTTTAGCTGTGTTTGGATAAAAAAATGTTTTTATACCCAGAGCCAACAATCATCTGTGTTAATGAAATAGCAAAGGTGTAAAGTATTATAGATGTTTATTCTTTTTCCTCTTCGTGGAAACAAAAACTCAGGGAAGAATTTTTATAGCTAAAACGTGTAAGTTAAAACATTTTAGCTTTAAATATAGTGGGACTAAACTGAAACAGGATGACCATGTGCACCTTACCTTTCTATGGAAATTTTGCTTCTTAGAGGTCCATAGTCAAAAACAGTTTTTGAAGACAAAACAAAATATTTTTCAGTGGATTTTTTCCCCCCTAAATTCCTGCTTGCATTCTCAAATCTCAGTAGATCCTCCATCGTTTTTGTTCCTGTCCCTCAGTTTGATTAATGTTCCCAAATCTATCTTTTTTCCCTTTTGTTTTCCTTTAGTTTTTTTTTCTTAGTTTTTTTGTTTGGTTTTTTTTTTTTTTGAATTCTGAATGCTCTGTTCCCTTTCTGATTCAAGTTCACTGAATTCATCTTTATTATATTACTCCTGTTTTTACATTCATCCTATTTCTATTCTGTCCAACCCAATTCTTCTCTGTGACACAACGCCGAAGTCTGTAAAATGTAGTAATTTTCAGCTTACTTCTCCAGGAAAGCTGTCTCTTTCACAGATGACACAAAATGAACAGTAAATCATGGCTGGAGAACAAAACTCATAATTTGAAAAGAAAATAATACCTAATAATATTTTGCTGCATTTAAACTTTTAAATGTTAAATCTTTCATTATCTAAAGGAGCCTTATTTGAAATGGAGGGATTTTTCAATGGACTAAGTTCTGGCTTGATTCACTGTTTTTGAACTGGCTCAAGCAATTCTAATTATAAGCTACAATCTAGAGCTGTTACTATTTACCAGATATTTCAACCTTCATGAGCAAGACCCTTTAGGCTCATTTAGAAAAGCTTACAAACAAGGAAATTCAGGGCTGTTCACCCGCTGGGCTTGGGACAAAAAGCAAGTATGAAAGCTGCCAATATTTCTATATTTGCTTGTTTCATCTGAGTGGGACCAGTGCAATGACACAGAAAAAGAGTCTCTGAGCCCAGAGCGAAAATAACACACTTGAAGTGCTTAATGGGTTTCTTCTATGAGATTTCTCCAGCAGCTTTAATAGAGCTGGGTGAACTGCTTGTATGAAAAAAACTTTAGCTGATGAATTTCAGTCATTGTTTGTTTTCCCAGTGTCTGGATTGTTCAGCAGTGGATTTGATTTTGTTTCTGATTTATAATTATTCACAAACCAACTTGAATCGTGCATGGTCCATATATTTCAGATTAGTTTCTTCCACTGTAAGGCCACCTGCTCTCAGTGCCTTGTGGTGTCTGAGTAAAGTGACACAGTGCTCATGCCAGAGCTTGGGGAAGGAGGATACAGAACTATCTTATAAGAGGAAGTTTTAAAGACTTTGAACACTTAGTCCTTTCTGAAGATAGGTCAACATCACAGGAAACATTTTACATTATATATTTTAGAAAACATGATTAATACCTTGGAAAGTGTTGTAACATCTTAATAAGATATCACATTTAAATGAATGCTCCTTCATAATCAGTGCAAACTTATACACACAATTGATCTAACATCAGATCTTTAACACACTTATTTTGTCTTTGTGCAAAGGCTATGAGAACAGCATTCCCCTGACCTCAGAAATACATGGTACAGTTATATTACAAAAAATACATTGCATCAAAATTACGTGCATCTCGCTGTAATCCAGAGCCTAATGAAGGCAATGAAATCATTAGGGTCAGGTGCTTTGTGCTGATATTTTAGATCTAAACTTGAAGAAGCTTTCACAGAATTACAGAGTGGTTGAGGTTGGAAGGGATTCAGAACCAACTTTCATGGAAAAAACTAACAATTTGCTCCTTGAGAAGTAAACATGAAGTGTATCTTAGTTCTAGCTGCTCCTCAAGGGAAAAAAAAATTAAAAAAAGAAGAAAAAATGGGTCAACATGTAATATTGTACTATTCAGAGGTTAAACTCTTCTTTGCATGAATACCAACTCTTTGCACCCAAATGTATATTAGGTAGAAACTGTGGGAGGTTCTTTTATTCTGACAGCCTTATAACTCAGATATATTTTCACCTGTCATGTAAATCAATAAAATATACAGTACTTAATACTTAAATGTTTCACTATTAGAATAATTTTCTGATCCCTCCGGATTAACACATTGTAAAATAGAACACTCAATTTTTTATGAATAAATTAAGTGTTTTTCAACTTGCAGTAATGAGCTAGTTGGTTCATATAACTTTATAAAATGGTTAAAAGTCACAGGAACGCAGCTGTCCGGTTTGGAAGTTTGCCTTCCTTAGAGGTAAAGTTCCTCTTTACTGCGTTGGGTAAGGGCAGCAAATCTGATTAGACTTTCTACACTTTTTTTTCACCTCTTATAATTCTTAAATTTTACATTAGCCTTTCTTTTTACTATGAATTCTTATGTTTACATACATTTCACAGAAAAGATCACCACATTAATTATTTTGCTTCCTGATAATAAACACAGAAATGCTTCCTCTTTATAGGTGATAGAGAAAGGTATTAAACATATGTTTTGCAGCGTAGGAAGAGGAAAGGTTGTAAAACCTAGTGGCAAAGATTTGGCAAACTATTTGTAAACAATTTAGGAAAATTCTGCTTTAACCTAATCTGAAGCATATCGATTAGGTGACTGTTGGGGCATGAGTGGGGAACATTTAATTAAGCACCCTGAACTTAATTAAGTCCTGGTAGATGAAGAATTCTCTTTCTGCTCACTTCTTAAACAACCTGAGTGGCCCATGACAACTAATAGAGCATCCCAGTGGAAGCAGCTGGAGTTAGGTTTGACTTCTGCTACTATCAGAATAGCAGAGATATGAAAATAAGAGCTCCAGTATACACGAATAAGAAATAAACAGCTCATGTTAAGAAATTCTAATTTATCCATCTTTATCTAACTAAATTAGGATCAATTAGAACTTGATTGGGCAGTCTAGCCATGCAGTTAATTATAATGTAAATGTAGCAGAAGTTAGGGAACAGTTATAAAAATACTGGATGTAACCTTTCTGTATCACATCTGTCTACCCGTTTGTGTATTGGCTAATTAATCCCAGCTCTTGTAACACAGTGATTAAGATTGGGTTTAGAACTTGTTAGCTGAATGTCAGAAAAAGTAGTTATAAAAGAAAAGTTAAAATAATTGATATACAGTGAAGTATTACTGTGAAGATATTGTCCTTAATCTTTTGGAGGAAATTTCATGTTAACTGCATGGGAAATCGGAGTGAGGAATTCATAGATGTGGTAAATTGATGTAAAAAGATTTAAATTTTTATTTTAATTTCACTTTTGGATTTTAATACTTTAATAGAGGATTTCCCATCTTCCCAATTTCTTCCCCTTTTGGGTTAAGGATGTCTTTCAAGGCATATCCTGTAAATTATGATTTTTCATTAATATGAATTCTGTTAATTTTAAATCTTGGCTGTAAATAAATTCTTGACCAGTGACAGAGACTCAGGACCATCTCTTTTGATTCAGTAGCTTATATGCACCACAGGCATTTTTGATTTAGCCTTTGTAGCCATGTCTCCATTTGTCATATTGACATACCACTTGCTCTTACACTGGACAAAATCTAGCCAAAAGCAGACTTCTTTTTCAGTTTTGAGCAGGCTTTGTGAGAAGAGAATATTGGTTAACAATTATATAGTTTTGATCTGAGTTGTATATCTAAGCAATTTTTTTGTATCTTCGTTCAGCTCTCCTCTACTGGCTGCCCAATGTCAAAACAGGAGGTTTGTTTTTCATTTGCAGTAATCATCCCTGACATGCTGTTGGATACATTATCCTCCAGGTTCTTTCTCTTTCTTCTTGAAGATGTTTTCCCAATGGGGGAGGAAAAAAAGCATTTTGTCTTTAAACAAGGAATTAAAAAAGCAAATATAGAAGATAATTGGAATTAAGTGCCCTGACTCTTGCAGAGCCATTACAAGTCAAATTTTACTTTAACAGTGCACAAAGGACTGTTTAGAGGGGTTATGTACACTTAGCCTTTTATTTCCTTCAACATAGTGTTAGTAATATTAAAACAGGGTTTTCTAATAGTACTATAAACGGGAAAAATGGGGAAACCATGATTCAAAAGGATATAATACATGGTCCTTGTGATGATGTTGTCTGAAACAATCCAGTGATAGTAGGGAGTGGACTTAATAAACTGAAAGGAGCTAATTTCTTTTTTTACACAGTGAATAGAGACGTGAGGTAAATCATCCATAAGTACACCTTTTTGTTTCAAATAAACTTGAGAATCAGAATACATTTCAGTAAAAAGAAGGGACAAGTCATCTAGGTATAACTGTCTTTTTACATTTTATTTCAACTGAGTGAAAACTGATGTAAAATACAGGGATTTCTTTCATCATAGATCAAATTATTACAGTCCAACTTAGAAATCATGTCTTAATGATTCCCTAGCACTGCTCAGTCTAATAAACCTGCACCTTTCAAAAAAAGATGCAATTCTGAAGGCAGAATAATAATGAAGCTGGTTTGCAATGGCTTCATCCTCTGTTTCCTGCATCTGTCATGGGTAAGTATGTTATGTTTCCCTCAGGCAAGGCACTTTACCTGGAGAAGTATTTACACAACATCTGTCAACTTCGGTTAAAATTTGGTCAAACTAAGTTAAAAATCATACATGGTTAAGAGAAACAGACATTGATACAGAGATAATAGGACCACCTTTTTCTTACAGAAGGAAGATTAAAGCTCTAAGATTGCAAACTGTTTTCATTTATAAGATAGAAGAACACAAGAAGCATGAAATTGTAGTTGATAAATTCTGGTTCCACAGAAGCCGAGGGAAGTTTTGTTTTATGTTTTTAGTATTGTTATAACCTAGAACTAATTACTCTAAATTCTCTCCAAGCAAACCATTCCTGCTAAACCCAGAAGTTTTTCCTGTGCCAAGATCATAGGGTATGTCTCCAGAAGTCTATTGTCCACATTATATTTGTATTTGACAGAGGGAATTTAAGTTTCCTTATTGCCTCATTGTCCTTTTGGGAACTTTCTGTGAACAGTAGAACTAATATGACTATGAATACTCATTTCCACTCGGTACATTTCTACTGTAATAGCATATATTTATGAAACACGTTGATGATACAGTGAAGAATTATGTATTTATAAAAAAATAAATCACTCAACAATGTTTAAAAAATATTGCTTAACAGAACTCTATTTATAGAAGACAAATGACTGTATTTTAGCATCGATAATTAATTAAATATGCAATATCTCAAACATATATATATATATTTCAGAGTTCTGACAAGGATACATGGTTACATCCATACCCAAATATTTCATTCAACCAAAAAAATGCATGAAAAACAACCCAGCTGAAAGAAGTTTGACAGTTTTCTTAAGGGTAAAACTACAGTTACAGACAGTATTCTCTTCAGAAGAAAATAAAAAGGAAAACCCTTCAGGTATTAAACTTGATATGATGCATATCATCCTACCAGCAACATAGAGATGCTAATTGTTCATTGTGCTGTTAACCAGTAGAAGTTGAATCCATCCCTGCAAAGGATGTCTTTGTGGTAGAAAAGGCATTGTAGGGTAGAAAGACGTTCTGGAATTGTATTGCCTCTATAGAGGCAAATTGTGCAGCGTTATTCTCAGCCACCACTATTTTTAATGCCTATGACACTCAGTTTGACAGTTCATAGAAGAAAAATAAAAATTCTCTACTGGGTTTTGGAAAAAAGGCCACAGACTTTGAACAAGGAGCAGGCGCAATGCAGATTGGCACAGCACAATGGGATGGTTTCAAGGCAAGCAAAAATCTAAATTGCTTGGGATCATACAGCCTGGTCCTTAATTTTGTATATGCATCCCTAACAGAAATGGGCAAAGTACCTGCCAGCTTCCCCCATATTCCTCTGAACCAATCCTATAAGATTTTAGAGACACCTGCAACGGAGTGTGCGTTAGGAGAGATACAATAGGCAAGAAGTTAGTGCACTGCAGACCCTTTTGGGAGTGCTTTGTGCCTAAGGGAACAAGGTGCAAAGGCATTTTGATGATAGGCAAATGAGGGCAGCATGGTTAGCAGGAGAGAGGGGATGAGGGATGAAGCCATAATAACTTTCTCGGCATAGTTGGAGACGTTTCTGTCAGTGACTGGCCCTGTCCTCATAGTTTCTCAAAGTGCAGCCATTATATCTTACTGACCAAACAGCTCCACCTGCCTGGTTACAAAGAGCTGGGAATAATGAAATGGTCACTGGGCACCTCATTTGCATCCACTCTACTGCCCTTCTCATAGCAATACACTGGTCAGATATTGTGGCTGCCACATTACACCTATTCTCGTTTTCTACTAAATGAGATACAGGTAAGTTTAAATGTTCCACTCCTAAAAATTTTCCAAGCTTTGTGCACTTTTATGTGTTTATATTATAAGCCTGGTTATAATCACCTTAGTTCTCTGCAGTTCTTTCTGAAGACTGCAGGATAAAGAAGTAAAATAATTAATCAATACTGTTGTCTGACAAAAAATCAAGTAGAGAATTTCAGCATGTTAGGGCAAATTAGCCTAGGTTTTGCATTTCATTGTCTAGAATGCTCTGTGGATTTTGTGTATTCCCTTAAATGTTTTGCAACTGAGAAACATTTTTAAATAGCACATAGTAAAAATTAAGTCCATGTAATTTTTTTACTATTGCAGATTTCATTATGAAACATCTCAAGATTAAATTTATTCCAATAATCATTACAATGATGAAAAAATTCCTTGCTTCAATAATTGATTTATGCTTCATTTAAATGTACAGAGTAGTTTCAATATAATTTCTTATTAGCTCTAATGACAAATTTTAAAATAGCAGGGCTCCGAAATAAAAATGAAAATTTGCCATACAAGTTATTACATTTAAATGGACTTAGTACTTAATATTTAAAAAATCATTTGATGTAAATAGCCATCATGAATCACTGCAAATATGATTAGATGTAATTAAACTTTTTCTTTACCCACATCTAGTTTCTTCATAAGAAATGGTTTTATTTCCTCTTTTAATTTTTTAGGATCTTCAAGAATTTGAACTGAAGACCCATGACATATCAGCATTGCTTATTCAGATTTTTGTTATTTTGGTCAAGATTAGATGTCTTGTCATATACATTTATTTGTATTATGTGTATGCTATTTTTTATACATTGTGCTAGTGTTCTCTCCCTATTTGGGAGTTATATGCATGCTATTGTATGCACTCTGTTAGAGAAGAAAGACAAAGAGAATATAAAGACGACATTTGGCAAAAACCTGTGACATTCCTAAAAGCTGTTAAAGTATAATGGCAGAAATTTTTAAAAAGTATCCCTGACTGGCCTTATTCGGTAATTTGTTTTCCCTTCATATGAGGTTTAAAGGGAAATATTACTTCAACACAGGATCCTACAAGCACAGCCAGCAGGCAGCTCACTCTCTTTTGGGAATCTGGTGTGGCTGCTCTATACTGGCCACAAAACTCACATTCCAGTCACAGTTGCTGTAATGCACAAGGGGACTGTATGCTGATTTTACACAGAATGTTTACAATGCTAAAAAATAAGTCATGGCATTTGGGAAGCTCTTTACTAGAGCAGTATTCCCAACAACTACTCACCTGTTTAAGCTTAGACACACAAAAGGTTTATCAGCAATAAAAATCTTAGAACAGGTCTGTTAGCTGTCTTATGGTGTCAGAAGAAAGTCCCCTTTTAATATGCATGTGCTTATATTACCAATGCTGTAGCTTTACTTCCAGCTGTTTAAGAAAATTGTATTAATTTCATGGAAAGCATCTAAAAGTAATGCAAATAACAGGACAATAACTGGGAGTGATAAACCTGAAATCATTGAACTAACCATAAACAGGCTCCAGAGGTGTTAGAGGAAGAAAACACTGACATTTGAATGCATAAACTATTGAGAAATTAATTGCTTTTGGGAAGTAAAACTGTATAACTCTAAGCAGAAATTACTTCATTAAATGTTTGTTGGTTTGTTTGTTTGTTTGTTTGTTTGTTTTTGCCTAAAACAAACCCATAACAAAAAGATAAAAAGTTAAATGGGAAGTTATAGAGTTATACTGGAGTCCTGCTGGGTTCTGAAACCTGTTCTACTCAATATAGATTATTCGGGAAAGTGGATGAATGCTGTGGTGGCAATTTTCCTGATGACACTGGGCTATTAGTAGTTAATATTAGTTCTGTCTGAAGAACTGCAAAGAAATTCCTAAGTCTGAGTGACTGGGTAATAAAATGGCAAATGAAATCCAGCATTAGTAAATGTAAAATGATGTCCCGGGGAAAAAAATAATCCTAACTTCACAAATAGGATTGATTGTCCCAATCTGACCATTGCCACTCAAAAGTAAGATCTCAAGGTTAAATAGTTATAAACCAATGATTGCAATCATGTCTGTGCTCAGGAGTCAAACTTAATATTAGGAATTATTAGGAAGAAAATGCATAAGAAATCATTTTTCCATCTGTATCATGCAGGCAGCCATCATCCCTTTCACCTCATAGCAGTCTATAAAGCACAACTGAAAAAGAGTAAAGGAAGATTTGGAAAAATGACCAGCAGTGTGGAACAGCTTCCCAATGCAGGGCATCTATGTAGACTGGGATTCTACAAGTCGGAAGAAAGAAAATCTACAGACAAACCTAAGTGTGTTACAGACTGAACAAAAGTATGGTATAGTGCAGCATGGAAGGGAAGAATAGGATTGGCTAAGCTGTGTCACTCCTAGCACACAGGGTGCCAAGGGAATCTTGCAGGTGCTATGTGCAGGATAAGCACAGGGATAGCAGTGCCCCATGGGCATTGCAGCTCTGCCCCATAGCAGTGGGCTGTGTGGATGCTAGGACTTCATCAGGGGTCACGACAAAACTGAGCATGCAAGGCTGGCTTTAAAAGTCTTTCAGACAGAAATAGTTGGTAGCTTGGACAGTCTTCTAGTGGAATGTGCTTGTTTCTTATAAATTTTCTTGTGCTATTTCTTTGACATCTCTTTTAAACCAGTGTCAGACACAGGACACTTGCTAGATAGATGGACTTGTGGTTTAACACTATGCATCTGTTCCTAGCTGCAAGTGCTTATTTGCAAACCGTATTAGAAATGCTTTGATATGAGCTGGAGTCTTCCTTTTTTATGTTTTTTTATGTAAAGAATTTGTTTCCATTTGATGAGAGATAAGTATTTAGTTCTATATTTAGTCTAGATTTTTCTATGCAAAAAATATTAGTGGTATTTTTCCTTGATTAAAAATGAAAAAAACACAGCCATTTTGTTTGTTTTTCTGTACAACATATCTGACTTTATCAATAATATCAGCAGAAGTTTACATTTGGTATCATTTACTTCAGAGAAATGTCTTTCGATGAGGAAGAATGTCATCGAAAAATATGACTGATCAGTAGAAATGTAGACCAGTTTTTAAAGAACTGTTTTGAAAGTTATGGGTGGCTACTTTTACTCAGAAACTGCCTATCATGCTTATATGTTTTTGCAGTGATTTCCACTTGCCATAACAACAGAAGTTTAACAAACAGTATTTATGTGCTGCAGGCATAGAAGTGTACATAAACATAAAAGTAACAGAATGCAGGTTGCCAATCACATCATTCAGTTCTCCTGAAGCTTCCAGATAGTTTTACTTTGCTAAAAGTTTCTTTCTTTTGTAAGTTTTTGAATTCTGGAAAATCTATATTTTCTGCGACGGAAGATTTGTTTAGTTTTTTTCTTTTCCCACATGAAAAACTCAACTTCAGAAAAGATTTCTTCTCTTAAAGCACATATGTAGCTCATACCTATATTAAAAGTATTCAGGTTTGGTGTTTGTTAATCCAACAACAACTAGCAGTTGTATTGCTTTAAGAAAAAACAAACAAGCAAACAAAAAAAACACCCTGAAAGCCAACTTTAACCATTTTTAACCATTTAATGTTCAAATTCAAGGCCATTGAAGCAAGTGCATTTGAGAATGGGCTGGAGAATAACACATGTGAATACATCTGTCACAACAGCTAGCTACAAAATATTTTCACCTCTTTCATAAAGGTTGCATCAGCACATGTAGCATACATATTCTGCCTTGAGCATTTGCTTCTCAAAGACAGAAAGGAAAGCTAGAGATGTTAGGGAGTTTAACCATAAGAAATAAGCATTTTAAAATTCCCTTTATGTAGATGAGAAGTATTTCTGGCCTGGCAGCTCTCTAACAAAAACTAACAAATGGAAGATAATCATGGGCGAAACACAAGGAAAAAAAGTCAACCTAAGATAAAATGATATAAACTGACAAGAAGCACAGGGGAACAGTTGAATGTATCAGAGAAAGGCATGTATTGAAGCACAGATGAAAATACTCCTATTGTTCGGGATTACTGAAAAAGGCCTTCCCAAAATGGGGGCTAAATTTCTTCATGACCTAAGGTGGCCTTTATAGTTGAATCTTTAAAAAATACATTGTTTCATTTACTTTAAATTTGTATATATGTTCATGATTTTGTCCATAATTTTGCTAACATAAACATCAGAACAGTTTGTCACATTTAAACATAAATTTGAAGTTAGCACTATCTATTATTCCAAAGCAAGCACTCCAAATATACTTTCCTTTCAAAACTGACAGTCTTAGAAGTGTGCTGCATCACCTAAAGGAACAAACCAAAACCTTTTGTCACTTTCCAAGTTTCTGATTTCTGGTTAAAATTATAGTATGTTCATCTAATTGCCTTAATAAATAAATATCTTTAGAGATTATGTTAATTTTTCAAAACATAGTCATCCAAACTTTATGCAGAAATTGTGGAATTTATGGTTCCAGCATTTTTGAGGCAGACATAACTAGAATTCTTTTTTTTCACTAGATTTCAGGTTTTTTCCTTGAAAAGGAAAGAAAAATGAAATACAGTGTAATGTTTGTGTTGAGCCTGAGCTCTGATACAAGATTTTAAACAATCTAGCATATTAGTTTTGAGATTATCCATATAAATAATAGAATGTTAAAGAAAGAACTAAAAAAGAAATGCAGCTTATAAATTAAGTACATCATTTAGGGTTCGTTATGCCTGAACATAAAGAAGTTTAACAGTGTATGATAAGGTAATAATTTTATGTCATATATTTTATTAAGATGGTTTAACAATTAAAACATATTTCAAATGGAATATATATTTTTGGCATAAGAAAATAATTTGAAAGATGTCAACTTGAGTCACATAACAGCGATTATTTACAAATGTAAGACAGAGTCACTTTGATTCTAATAAGTAAATGCTTGGCCTGAAGTCACACCTTCATATGCATCTAATGGTGCTCTCATTTTATCATATTTTAAAAATCCACACCTCATATTTTCTGTTTCCTTATATGGATGGTGCTAATGACACACATAGTAAACCTTCTATTAGCTTTGTACTTCAATAGAATTTGTTTAATTTCAGCTGTCAAACAATATGGAGAAAAAAAATCCAGTTTTTTGATAACCCCAGGATTTAAAATGCATTATCAGTATGACAGCAGTAAATGTTTTCCAAACAATCTTATTGATGGGCCGTGTTCTTTCTTGGCGTAAACACAAATCTGAGCAGCATGTGAAATCCCTCATTTGTTTGCCATAAATTGTGCATGTTACTGATGTAAGATTTATTATGTAAGAGTGGTTGAGTAAACCAGCATTGGCACTGTTGATATGCAACATTTTACCTCCAGCTCCCTCACTGAGATCTGAATGGAGCTGGTGTTATCTTAGAGACTTTACCAGCTGGCGACTGTTAAGCAATCAATTCTGTAGAAATAATAATATAAATCATAGAACTATACAACCATAGAATATGCTGAGTTGGGAGGGACTCACAAAACCAAGTACAACTCCTTGCACCTGAAAGCATTTTCCAAATGCTTCTTGAGCTCTGTCAGGCTAGTGCTGACTCCTTCCCTGGGGAGCCTGTTCCAGTGCCAGCCACTCTCTGAGTAAGGAACCTTTCCCTAATATCCGACCTAAACGTCCCCTGACACAACTTCAGGGCATTCCCTCAGTCCTGTCCCTGTCACCACAGAGCAGAGATCAGTGCCTGTCCCTCCTCTTCCCCTCACAGGAAGCTGCAATGAGGGCTGCCCTGAATCTCCTCCAGGCTGAACAGACCAAGTGACCTCAGCTGCTCCTCACATGGCTTTCCCTCCAGAGCCTTCCCCATCCTCACTGCTCTCCTTTGGATGCTCTCTAATAGCTTAAATGAGTTTTTTACATTGTGGTGCCCAAAACCGCTCACATTACTCAAGGCGAGGCTGCACCAGGGCAGAGTAGAGTGGGACAAATATAAAAAACATCAAAAAGTATATGCTAGTCTATCTGGTAGTGCAGACTTACCTTAAATGTGCAAGTTTGACATTCATGCCTCTTATGATTTTACCAGAGCAATATGCTAATACTGGAGAACTGTGAAGGTTTTTTAAAAAGTCTGTCTGTCCTTACCCCACAAAGACATTCAGTAGTGAGAAAATGAGATTTTTCCAGCTGCATGTGCCTGGCTCAGAGGAGGCTGCAGACATTTTTAATGCATCCTCTGCTCCATTGGAGTAACTGAATACTTGAACACGAAGAAATTTAGACACGTGTCAGTAGTTTTGCAGCTTTGTAAAGGATTGATAGAGTTTCTGATGAAGAATCTGGCCCTACAGGCAGCTCTGAAGTACAAATCCCCACCTGCACTATAGAGCTCTTTTGCTTAAAAGAGTGTACATCACTACTCCTAGAATGGCTGCAGCCAGGTCTGCTTTAAGCTGCAGAAAAGCCCCTCAGGAGCCAAGATCCCAAAGTGGTTGTATAAGTTTTAAAAAGTACTTCTATACTTCGTTTTTATTTCATATTTACCTTTTCTGCTTTTTGTATTCATTTCATATTCAACTTTAAATATAAATATAAATTCCACTGAATCAAATTTTTAAAAAATATTAATGGATTTCAACAAAAGTTTGATGTTTTTCTGAGGTGGTGGGTATATGTTTTCAAACACTTTCTGAACCTTGTTGCTTTTAGTTATTTTACAGTAAGTCTAATAGAAATGCTGACTCCTAAGGGCTCAGCAAATGCATGGTGCATTGGATAATTTTTTCTTTTTTTTTTAATTCCTGGCTGGAAAAAGCAGCAGCTGCTCTGGTGTGCCAGTGGGAAGTGCCAAGGCTGCTCTTCTGGGATGGCTGGAGGGTCACTGCCAAGAATGGTGCATTCCCCAGGCTTTTGGGCATGTTGTCCACTCAGCTGTATTCAAAAATCATACCTCCAGATTTCACCATGTTGTAAGAAAGTATTTCTAATGTCATAGGCTTCAGATAGACTGCAACCAAAGAGAAACAAAAAGGGCCCACGTCACCCTGTCCTGAATTCAAACTAATAATGTGTATTGAACAAAGAGATTGCAGACATTGTAAGGTTCTGTCCCACACAATCCTCCTCTTGTTTTCATCTGCATTTTCTCCATCTGACTGAAAATGACTCTTTTCAAGCACATACTTTCTGCAAAAATGTGGAAAATGTATTTACGATTTCTTTTCTTACGCTTTAAAAATCTTTCTAAAGGTTGATTTCATCTTGAAGATTTAATAATTCTGGATAGAAGACCATGCTCATGACAGGTCTGTATTTTCTTGGACATATTGCATTTGATTCTGAGTGCAGTTTTCAGGTTTTTTTAAGTGGAATTTTGTGGGGTTTGAGCGTTTGTTTTTCATTATGTTAAACATAGAGCATCCATATGTTGCTTTCCTTTGGGATCTTTAAGAAAACATACAGTCATTTAAATCTGGGCTATTTTATCCCTGCAGTTGTAAAATTCCTGTAGAAGATGACTTCTGCCTTATATGATATATTTTTCTCCCTCAGTTGTTCCAAATGCATGCTTTAATTCCTTTTCTTCATTCTACTTTGTATGACAACATTGCTGCAGGTAAGTAAACGTGCATAGGATATGAAACAGGCTCTTTACTCCTGTGGTGCAGGGTATAACTCAAAATCTTGACCAGGGTGCTCAAGTCATATGCCTGGTTCATGACCTTCAGGTTGGTAGATCACAATAGGAAGTGCAATATCTGGCTTCTGTGGTGTAATCTTTATTGTAGGAATAATACATGAGACCTTACATGCTTCTATCAGTTGCAAATGTTCTTGTAGCTCATTGTACAATATGTCAGATGAAATGGATTTCATGATCTTTTGTATAATGCATATGTTCCAATAGTAATTTCAAACCTAATTTATTTCCTTGGAAATTCATTCATCTTTTGGGTGCCATTTTAAACCATCTTAATTTTCTATTATACAAGCACAGGGGGTAAATTCTTTGCTCTCATATACATATCCCACTCCCATTGGATTTTATACAACATTTACACTGTCTAAGGGGAAAATTCAGCTTAGGAATATTTAACACTACCACATAAACATTTTTTTTCTGTTCAAAACCTAGTAGTTATTTGGCAGTTTTGTTTCATTTCAGTCTTGCTGCTATAAGTAGAAATGCTTTTAAAGATGTAATTTTTTCCAGATAATGTATCTGTGTAAATGATGAAGTTGACTTTGTGTCTTTCAAAATACCTGTATAAGTTATTGGAAATTTTAAAATCAGCTGCAAGTGTGTCACTGAGAGTAGTTATTGCATAATTCTTTTTCTTTTTTTTCCTTGTAGTGGCTGTTGGCGAATGATGAGTGAAGAAAATGAAGAAAAAGGAACCCGACACATTTCATTGTCTGCAAACTCCCAAGAACTTCTAAGATCATGGGCACAATTGTTCTTACATTTTTGCTTTTAACAGGAAAAATAAGAGAATAGGGGATTAAGGTAGCCAAAAGAGTTTTAAAAAGTATATTTCATTGGGAAGAGTGGCATCCTGGCAAGAACAAGCACATTAAGCTGCAGGGCATTGTTAAATAGAATAAATGTTTGGGCCAAAGGCAATGTATAAATGACAGTGCTGGAAATTTCGTTTTTCCCTAGGAAGAGGGTTTTTTTCAGAGAGGAATATAATTGGCAAGTTTAAATACATTTTACATAGACTAAGATAAGTTTATACATTTACTCTGGAAACTACACAGTAGTATTTCAATCTCAGCCCTCTTTCTCATTAAGGAAGTATGAGCTGAGTATGTCTCTAAGGTGTAAGAGTTACAGCACAGTTGATTTCCCTTAGACTATGAAGTAGTGCCTGTAATTCATATCTAAACTTTTATACTCTACATTCTCCTCTATATTATTCTGGTACTTCTACTTGTCAATGTGGTATATGAAAGACCATCTAAGATGTGGCACAATTACCTGCAGTAATCTGTTTGCAGTAATCTATGTAACAACATAGAATGAAATTATTTTAGAAATCAATGAAATAATAAAGAGACATTGGGTTTATTCTTCATCCTAAGGTGTTAAACAACCAATGCCTCAGATACTGCACAATAGTATTCTGTATTTTCTGGAAATTACAGTAAAGAAAAAAATGCCAGAAAGTTTTACAGAAATAACTTCTAGAATTTAGAAGAGTACATAAGTATAGTGGGTTGACCCTGGATGCCAGGCACCCACCAAAGCGACTCTATCAGCCACCTCCGTAACTGGACAGGGGAGAGAAAATATAAAAAAGGGTTCATAGGTTGAGATAAGGACTGGGAGAGAGATCACTCACTGATTACCATCATGGGCAAAACAGACTTGAATTTTAGAGATACTAATTGAATTTATTACTAACAAAGAGCAGGATAATGAGAAGTAAAAATAGACTTCAAAAACACCTTTCCCCCACCCCTCCCTCCTTCCCAGCTCTGCCTCCTCCCCCAGTGGCACAGGGAGAGAGGCAATGGAGGTTAAGGTCAGTTCATCACCCGTTGTTTCCACCACTGGCCAGGGAGAGGAGTCATTCCTTCCCCTGCTCCAGTGTGGGGTCCCCCCACAGGAGAGAGTCCTCCATGAACTTCTCCAACATGAGTCCACCCTGCAGTTCTCCACAAAGTGCTGCAATGTGTCACTCTTCCATGGGATGCAGCCCATGAGTCTCCAGTCTCTCCACGGGTCTGCTGGGAGCCTGTTCCAGCACAGGTCTCCCGTGGGGTCACAGTCTCTGCTCAGGCACCCCCTGCTCCAGCCTGGGTCTCCTCCCCGGGCTGCAGGTGGATCTCTGCATCCCCATGGTCCTCCCTGGGCTGCAGGGGCATAGCTGCCTCACCTGGGCTGCACCACGGGCTGCAGGGAATCCACTGCAGTGCCTGGAGCACCTCCTGCACTGACCTTGGTGTCTGCAGAGCTGTTCCTCTCCCACATTCTCACCCCAGTCTTCTCTGGACACAATGACATCTGCACAATAACTTTTTCTTCCTTAAATATATTATCACTGAGGCATTGCCACCTCCTCTAATTGGCCCAGCCTTTGTCAGCAGCAGGTCCGTCTTGGAGCCACCTGGGATTGCCTCTGCTGCAGATGGGAAAGCTTCAGGGAGCTTCTCATAGAATCCATTCCTGTAACCCCCGCCTCTATCAAAACCTGGCTATGAAAACCCAATACATTAGGTTAAAAAGATATCACATAATAAAAAAGGCCTAAAAAATCCAGTAAGAAATAATCTTTGCCCAGATTTAAAGTCAGAAAACCATACAAAAGTAAGGAAAAAAAAGCCCAAAACACAACATAAAGAAAATTATGGCCCATTACAAAAGGTGAATGACACAAGTACCAGTTTGTGAAAGTATTGGTTCTTTAATCCATCCATGTCCCTTTCTTAGAAATAAACAAATAATTTATATAACCTCAAACTTGAAATATTTTGTACTTAAAAATATTGATTCACAAGAAGTCCATCCAAAAAGATGGTGACATTTCTCAGCAAGTGTTTGTACTGAAGCCTGAACTGTAGATATCCATCAGAAGGTTTACTGGCTGAAGTTGGCAAGAAACAAATGCCAGCCACAGGATTTTATATATAAACACTGCTAGTCACTCTGAAGGAGGTATTGACTGGGACAGCCTTACAATTTTTACACCTGTGGAAGAAAAATGAGGGAATCAGTTTTTGATACATCCCATAACATACACATAGGGGAAGATGGTCAGGAATATTGGTTAAATAATTACATGTAGAGAAGTAGATTTGTTCCTGGTGAAGGGCGAATTGTTACGCCAATTTTAGTATTCCTGCCTTGATGGTATAATACTGGGCTACACTTCTTTTGCTAAACTGCACTAGCATATGCTCACATAGTTTCCTGGTAAAGAATTGCAATTTATGAAGGTTCAGGATTATTTTTCTTTTCCTTGTTTTGTGCTTAGGTATATAATTGCTAATAATATCGAGAATCCTAGAAAACATAAGCACTACTATACACATTGAGGGTTTTTCAGCTTGTAAGCTGAAAGTGTTCTAGGATATCCCTGTCTTTTCAATGTCTGAAAATGTGAAAGAAAGTATGATAGTGCTATTCATTTGTTCATAGTACTCAGTTTAGCTAAACTGAAACCATACTTAGTCATAGCAAAATAAATTAGAGGGTAAAATGTGGCTGGTGTTCTTTTCCAACTGGACACTTTGTGCACCTCTGAAGTCTTCTATTTTGCATTAGCAGAGTCTGAACAGATTAACCAGATGTATAAGAGTTAACTGCTGCTTCCTTGAGTTTCTATCCTGTGACCACTGATCTGTGCATTTGTGAGTGGACAACCCTGTTACCTGGATTCTTCTTAACTTTGACAAGTACACAGCTAAATTCACCTGTTACAGACATCCTGGTGACATTAAATTCTCTTTGTCTCTAACAGCCACCCAGTGTCTTTCGAATCTTTTTAGCTTTTGGGCTCAAATGGATACAAGAAAAAATCCTGTTCAGTTTGTCTGAATTCTGCTCACACATGCACATTTATAAGAAGTGAAAAAAGAAGGACAACTTCCATTATAGAAATACATGAAGAGTTTCAGTTTGCCAATATGTTTTGGAGTATTTCCCAAACTGGAAATCTCAGTGTTCACCATGATCCTTAAATAAATGAAGGAATTATTTTGACAATTTCACTGCTGCTTAGTATAAGTGCCTGTCATTGGTGTTACTATTACAGATCACAGATTAGGGGAGGGGGGGAAAAAGCATGTAATCTTAAATATGTGGTTCTAGAGCTATGTTTTGAAAGCAACCAGTGTAATTCAGTGATACCTATGCATGGTTACCTACATGGATATAGTGAAGCTGTAAGAATATCATAGACAATGAATGGGATTTTGTCAAACTTGCCTTTTTTTAGCAAAGCTGTTCTGCTGGCTAGGCCTGCCCATGTATAAAATACTGCTACTGTAAAGCCATGCCACTGGATTATACAAAATTTCTGTTATACCTTTCAGGGCATCTGCATGGCAGATTTAGCAAGCACTCTCCTATGATTCCTCACATTCCTCTTCCTAATGGCAATGGTTCATCACCAGCTGCTCCACAGCTACAATTGCCTTCCTCTCAGCACTGTTTACTTTTGATTCTTCCTGGATGTGGTACATGTTGTTTTATGTCGTGTCACTGTTGTTATACTTACATAATGTACTTAAGTATTGTTTAGATTGACACAGTGTTAGTTCTAAAATTGAAAATAAAATGTCGTTATTGGCAAGAGCAGCTGTTTTCACGCACATCATTTTCTGAACTTCAGTTTATTAATCAGGCTAAGCGGGAGTTTTGTACAAATGGTAGTATTTTTTCTTGAAGTATTCTATGGGCTTTAGATTTCCATCATAACAGAACTGAGTAGTATAATATAGCAGAAATGTTTGATGTGATTAAAACTGTTTATTCTGGGTTTGTAATTGATTTAATTGTAACATCTAGAGGGCTGCAATTTTGAAAAGTTTCAGCCCTGATTGCCTATTATTCACATGACAATGCTGAAATAAAATGACACTATAGTAAATGAAAACATAACAAATAACCCTGGTGGTTCAATAACATTTTGAAAGAAAATGAGTAGATGTTCTGCAGAAATCACCTACAGGAACAGCATGAAAACAACCCCATGTTTTAAATCAGTTTTTGCAAAATCATGGTAAAAATTGGCTCTCCCAGAAACTGTTATAATGTTATTCATCTAGTAAAGCTGTTTTGATTGTCTTCTATAATTTTAAATGACACCTGCTTGTGAAGTGCAAAGAAACTTTAGGAAAAAAATTTTATTGTCTATGCTGAAGCAATAGGGCTGTATACCCTTAAATCTCACCCCAACCTTTCCTATCTTCCATGTAAAAGTCAAATGTAAAATTCATCAAATTTGCTTGGAATCCAGGTGGGTTTAGATTTAAACCTTGAAAAATTTTAACTGGTCCTTGAC
Organism: Rhabdornis inornatus; assembly: GCA_013397075.1. Classification (NCBI taxonomy): domain Eukaryota; kingdom Metazoa; phylum Chordata; class Aves; order Passeriformes; family Rhabdornithidae; genus Rhabdornis; species Rhabdornis inornatus. The sequence continues at coordinate 680,785 of VWZS01007385.1, read as the reverse complement.
CCCACACAAAGCCTAGCTTTGCACAATATCTATAAACTCTTCTTACAAATCAAGTTTATAGGGTAGGAAAGCCCTGGATATAGTATGTTTCAGCATTGACTGACCAAATGCAGCATGCATATTATGTCCCTATTAATTCCTATAAAGAAAAAAAGAAAGTATTCAAATTATTTACAATACAAATGATAATTTTTTACCAGATTTCAGAGAATTGCATAATCAAAAAAATCACAGAATCACAGAGTATTCTGAGTTGAAAGGGGTCCATAATGATCATTGAGTCCAATTCCTGACCCTGCACAGGACCATCCTCATGAGTCATACCATGTGCCTGACAGTATTCTTCCTCTAAGAAAAAAAATTAGTTCTATGTGGTTTACATGTTAGCATGAATATTAGTCTTGTGTTTTGAATTGCTGGACTGACATATCTTGGAAATATTTTTATTTTCCTTGGTGAATATTGGTGTATATTCTACATTTGGTGATTAAATAGTAGGAAAGAATGGCTCATCTTTTAGTGTTATGTGTTACACACATTTTCATTTGCACATGAAGGACCTAAATTTAAATTCCCACATTCAAACTTTCAAATTTAAGCTATTAGGCAATATCCATTCCTTCCTTTGTTTTTACTCTTGTGGTAAGCTCTATAATTGGGCTTTGTGTAATTGTGCTGTAATGTTTATAAATGCCAGTGAGTTCCATTAACACATTACCTTGCGGTAGGCCTTGAACTTCCAGAGTAATGGATTTTATATTGTTCCTTTTAAGTTTTTAGGATCACATAAAAATTCGCATAATTGGGTCCTAACAATATTTTCTTTAATTTCCCCCCCCCCCCCTAATTTTCACAGAATCATAGAAAGGTTTGGGTTGTAAGGGACCTTAAAAATCTTCTAAACGTCCCACCACGGGCAGAGATGGCACCCACTAAATCAGCTTGCTCAAGGCCACACCCACCCTGACCTTGAAAATTTCCAGGGGTGGGGCATTCGCTACTTTATTGACTTAACAAACAGCTATGATTTTTACCAATGGTTAGAATCAGTTAACATTTTCCATAATTCTTTAGACGACTGTGACTGAGTCTTTGACAATGTGTGGGTTACTTGAACATTGCTATATGTAGTCAATCTAATCTTCAGAGAGAAAATAGTTTTGCAAACTGCTTCTAATTGACACTAGGAGGTAGTGTGTTAGATTTATTTTTACTTGACTAATTTAGTTAAATATTTACTGGAAGAATTCAAAAAAGGCTTTACAGATGACACTGGATTAAACATTTGCAGTTGTTTCATCAGTGCTAAATGATTTGTGTAGCTATTTCATTGAGCAGGTCTAATTCTTTCACTCTTTCAAGCAAGCACTTAAAAATTTAGAGCAACACTGTTCTTTCATTGAAAGTTATTTCATAATCTTTAACAGCAAAAATGAGCTATTAGATTTCCATATCACCCAAAAAGGAGGCAAAATGTATCTCTAAACAGACTTCTTCTTTACATAAGAAACATAACTTAAAAATTCAGTATTTATTTTTTAATGTTTACTGATGTGGTTTAAAGTATTCAGGAGTTAAAAGGAAAGGCAGAGAACTGTCAAGGAAATTGAGACTAAAGCTACTACTCTGCTTTATTGCTCTACTGATTATTATGAAAAAGAATTGTTGCTGGAATAGTAAAACTACCAGGGGAAGAGCAATTGGTCAAAAAATGGAAGAAGCACAAAAATGTTCATTGAAGTAAAAATGCTATGTATAATTTCTGCAGTCTCAAATCACAAATGAAGATTACAATTTATAGAAAGAAATATAACAGAATGTAAGATTTAACAAATTCATTTGAAAATGTGATCTTTAGTATCATATAACTAATTTTGAACTCATATGATTTTGTTTTTGAAAACCTCTCAATCATTTAAAACATTGTATCCTATTATGCCTCTATCACTATGCATTTTGCTATGCATTGCTGAGATTATAAAACATAATTACTTTAGCATTCTTGAGGAAAGGTTAAGTAGGTCTCATGGAGTTTTTGAAGATTTGAAAATGTTCAGCTGAGAGAGTTGTGGTTACTCAGGCTGGAGAAGACTTTGGGGACGCCTTAACAGCAGCCTTCCAGTAGTTAAAGGGGGCCTACAAAGGACCTGGAGAGGGTCTTTGACAGGGGCATGTAGTGATAGGACAAGCAAGAGTGGCTTTAAACTGAAAGATATCAGAATTAGATTTGATGTTAGGAAGAAATTCTTCACTGTGAGGGTAGTGAAACACTGGAACAGGTTGCCCAGAGAAGCTGTGGATGCCCCATCCTTGAATCCATTCAAGTGTGGTAGCAGAGAACAAAATATGGAACAGGAGAGAGTCTATCCAAGTATGATCCTATCTTATGGATATAAACTTTCCTTTGTGCACTTTATAGTGTACTACAGATGATCTCTTAACGATTTTTTGGTTACCATCTTACTCTATTTTTTCCGTATCCTAGAGTAAGTTCATCTGATTATTTGGGCTGATTATTAATTTATGTAAATTTGGGCTCATATCATAAAGAAAAAAATTTCTGTAGAGGAATGATAGACTGCCAAAATGTCTTTTTTTACAAAAAGCACTTGTCATGTGATATTTGTAACTTCCCTTTGAGCTGTTCATAGCTGGTCAACAACATTGCCTTCAACAGAATTTGACAATGAAGTTGTCTGGATTGGTGTTCACAGCAGAGAAACAATAAGGAACTGGCTTAGGAGGTGCTTCTCCTTCAGGAAAATCTGCTTCTTTCAAACCCGCGTAGGCAAGTTTTACTGCTTAAGCTGTTTATTGAAGACCTGAGACTTTTGCCTCTTATGTAAATTTTCCTGTTCCTTCTGACCATGACAGCTAATTTTGAGTACTTCAAATGTGACTGAAGTTTTTTACTTGTTAGGAAAACAATCTTAGGTAGAAACAGAAGGCAATCAAAATGGCATAGAAGAGTAAGCATCCTTTTTCTTTACAGTATATCAAACTCTGCCCACTGCTGTAACAAAGGGAAAGTGAGTTATTATGCCGAGTTAGCTATCTAATCACAGATGGGGTCTAGTGTAGCCTTTGGGAGGTCATTCACATCCTTCTACAAAGTTCTACAATAATCTCAATAGGTGGTAGCACTCTAAATAAAATTTAGAGTGTTATTTCAGGAGAGCATATTGTTAAGCCAGCCTCATAGGTCTAAAAGTTTACTTAAAAGCCTCTCTGCAAGATCAGAAAGTGGACTGGTGCTCTTTAGAAAAGGGGATGGAAGTCAGCTGTTTCCTGGGATGCTATTTCAAGTGAGTGCAGTCGCTCTCTCTCTCACTGTTCCAGGGTTGTCTCATATCAAGAGCCACTGTCCATTTAAACAATACTGGGCAAAAAATCCTCTGGAGGTAATTAAAAAAAAAAAGCATCTTGAGATCTTCCTGGATCATAGGGAAGAAGACATGGAGTTGAGGAATATGGGGCTAAAGGGACATTAAAAAAGTTAATGTAGGTGACCTGTTATTTAGGGTATGTCATAGTAGGGAGAAATATTTTAAGACTTGATACTGCCTGAAGAGACATGGAACAGAAATATACCTTTTTGTTTTCTATGTACACTGCTTCAAAGAAATATTTGAGTTCATCTCTAATTTATTTCTTCTAGAGTGAGTGGCAAGAACTTTTGGCTGAGATTAAAAGGAGTAACAATGAAGGAGTTATTTGATCATTTAAAATTAGCACATATACCATTCAGATGTCATTTTGCCAGAAAGTTTACTTCTGTAACTAGAAATGCAATACAACTGGAAAAGGGGACAGTGACTGCTTCTTATCAGTGAAGTAAGGTGAATATTTTAATCTTTACCAGTGTTTTTGTCTTATGAGTTTTAACACTATGGAAATGACAGTGGCACTGCTAATACTTAAATTTAGACTTGCAGAATTTTATTACTGTGGTTTATGCTCTGCCCACACATTGAAGTTCAGACACTTACTATTAAGGGCATAGTTTTACCTAAAAAATTAATTTCATACACTGCTAATGAGATAGGCCTGAGGAAAGATGGGGAATTTGAGCCTTGTAAATATACAATAAAATACATTCCTGCAAGACCTACCAAAGCCTGAAAAATTAATAAACATGATTCAATTCAGCATTATTAAAAAATATCTTAAAGTAGTTGCATTTTGAAAGTGATATAGCTTATTTTCTTGTTAAAAGTTATCCACTACCTATTGTACCAGAAATCAGAGAGTATCTTCAAAGTTGTCCTTTCCACACGCATCTAAATGACAAGGATTTACAGTGACAGGATAGTTCAGTGATTTGGGCATAACAGATTTGTTTCACTGTCTCCTTTATAGAGGTGCTCTCTTCCTTCTCTGGAAAGCTGGTGTATAATATTTCTCTTTTTCACTTGAAATAAGATCTTTTTATATTGAGGAATCTTATGGCAGTGATTGATATAAACACATAGGCACGTACACATTAGAAATGCTGTTCTCTAAGCTACTTGCAATTCCTAATTTTTCAGAGCAAGATTCTCAAGCTGGAGAGTGAGTGGGTGAACTGAGCATTTCAGTGTATAAACACTAAAGGGAACTGGGAGAAATTCTAGGGTCATTGATTAGGGACAAAATAGGAGAACACTTGGACAGGTGCAGACTGGTCAAAGACAACCAGGACATTTATAAAGGGGAAGCCATGCTTGTCAAATGCTATTAACTTGTTTGAGGAGGTGACAATGAGAGCTGACAGGGGTGAAGCAACAAACATAATCTGCTTGGACATCACGATGGCTTTTGATACTGGCACACTGAAGAGCAGATACAGGGTTAGTAAGAATCTGATGATAAAGTGACTGATAGAATGTCTCTAAAATCTCTTAAGACTCAGTACCGCTGACATATCACAGCAGAACATGAGAGAAGATTTTAAAAAATGAGGGATATAAATGAATTTGATATGGATTTTTCATTATAAAAAAGAGAATGGATTAATTAGAAAGTTTGTGAAGGAGGGAGGCAAAAAAAGACGAGCAGTGGGAGAGGAAAAGAACTGACCTGTTCGTTTATTTCTGAAAGAGAAAATGCCTTGAAGATTAGTCTATGAAAGATCACTGTAGAAGAAGACAGGAGCAAAAACACCTGATATATCCCTCTACATCTGTCCATATCTGCCTGTCCTTAACTTTGTTGCAGACAGGAAGTGGTTGCTGAAGTGGTGATTTTCAGTATACACTGAATATCTGCTGGGAGCAAGACTACTAAGAGCTTTGTGTTGAAAAGGGCAAATTTGAGGGCTTATTCCTATATAGAAAGTAGCCCCATGCTTGATACCTTCTTATTCTTTTTAATGTAGAATAGAAATAGAAGTGTAAAGGATCCTTGCCTCCAGCTTCCTGTATAGTCATTTCTCTGGATGTGCTCACATTCTATTTTGCGTAGTAGTATTTGTCTTTCATCACTTTCCATTTGCTAAGAGAAGCAAATAGAGTATTTAACAAATAGGCAACAACTATAATAGGTCTCAGGTGCAAAAAGTTAGTGAACCTGTTTTTGAGACAAAATTTGCTGTTTGAGTGGATAACTGTACGGAAAAAATGAAGTAATAATCAAACAATATATGTTATAAGAACTTTCCATTCCATCATATGTTCTTAGTTTCTAGAATGCTGTGTGAAGTTACAATGAAGTTACAATATGCCTTTTAGTTTTTAGATAATTAATTCAGTACAGGCATAGACAAAAATATTCCATTGTGAATAGAAGAAGCATAGATTAATAGCCATGGGCACAGAAAAAAAAAAAAAAAATCTAATGAGAAGACCTAAATCTTAACTGATCAGTTATTTGGGAAGATTTTTTTTTGCTAGGCTTTTTTGAAATACTTCGCAAAATCTTTCACCAATTTGTTTCATGTCCTGTTTTAAATTTTAAAAACAAAAGTAAAAAGTTTTGCAACATATTCTTGAAACTAATTCATCATTTTTATTAATTTTGCATTTAAAAGCTTATGTTCCAGCTCAGAATGGTGATCTGTTATAATTTAATGTAGTAATCAGAGACAGGGAAAGCTGGTCCTTAGGCAAGAGATAGATCAGCCTTTGTAACTGAAGAATAGGTCCAACAGGCCCAGTTCCTGTTTCAAAGAGAGATGCAGTGGATCAAGAATGTACAAGCAGTGTGAAATATGATGGTATATTGACTCTCCAAGAGAGGGCTGAGATAAATTTTTATCTTCTTACTGAGATACATAATTTGTGCAACTTCTAGTTCTAAGCAGCTCTGCAACTGCTTCCCATCCTGACTGAAAAGTCTTATTTCCTTCAATTTCCTTGAGTAGAATTAAAAACAAGTCTAAGTTTAGAAAGAAATCTGCTTTTGTAGCTTTCTGTAAGTTAAGAGTGAAGGTTGCACTGTGATGATGGCTTTCAGTGGCCAAATGTGTCAGAAAAAGAAAACAGAACACAACTAGAAAATAGAAAGTGCTTCGGATTTCTCAGAATCCGACTGGAGCAGACTAATTACCAATTTGAATAAGGGAAGGATCATAGTAGGAAACAGGTTAACATTTTGGGACAGGAAAACATATCCCCAAATTTATTGATTTCTTGTTTTTCAGTTTTTTAGTCTTTTCGTCATCACATCTTTCCTGTGTTTTGGTTTATGTAATTTGAAGTAGTTGAGGTATAATTATCACACTATATCAAATACAAAATAGGTATATTTTTGAATAAGGAAACTGTGCACACTGGAATAGAACAGGAAAGCAGAAAGGTAAACTTGTGAAATAGGGAACACTGTGCATTTGTATATTCCTATGCATTTTATTAACAAACCAAGTATTTTAAAGCTGCTTTGGATGCTGAAAAAAGACAAGGAAATTAATATTTTTGTAATATAGATGTCACCTTATATTTCATGCCTGGTTCATTTGAAAATGTAGATTAATTTGCAAATTTAGAGAGGTGGACTATTGAATTGAGTCCTATAAGATTTAGGATTTGTCATCTTTTAAAGTTGACACTCAGTGAGAGCTTGTCAATTACAAAGAAGTGAAATGAAGTGAAAATAAGCCTCGTCTTCATCTTCTTGTTATATGCTTGGTTGGTTATAGAGACACCATTTACAAGCTGAGAATAATTACTTGCAAAGTATTTTTCCCTTTAACCAAAATTATTTATTATTTTACCCTACTCCATTGTGATATAACAGTTACTCTAATTTCCTAATCTCATAACCAAAATAGTGTTTCGGAACACATGGCTACCTGAAATTGTGTTTGAGTTGAAAATGAAAAACACTGTTTAGAGTAGGATTTTTTTTCTCAAACATTACTAATCCTCTTGTGACGATTTATACAGAATTCCTTCACTTTATAAATCTACAGCAGCATGTAATTTGATAAATATACATATGATAGAGAGAGAATGGCAACAGTAAAAACCTTTTCTATTTACATGCAAACATATCAATGTTCTCTTCCACCTTAAATGTGTATTACGTTTTCAGTCTCTTGCTTCTAGCAAGGGACTTTAATTTTTGTAGAGCTCATTCTTTTAAACCTTTCTTTAAGCTGTAATACAGTCTTTCTGATGAGGTTTTCTCAGACTGAAGTGAGTTAGCACTTTTTTTTCTTATCAGTTTTATTCAGCACAATGAATGCTTAGAGGACTTCTACAATCAAATAACTTGTGTCATCCTATCTTCTTTGCATCCAACATTTCTGTACTTCATACATTTCCATATTAAATTCCATTTTATCAAAATCGTCTATCTGTTTTAGAAGCAAGTACTCTGTAATTGAATTATTTTCTTCTAGATTAAATAATAAGGATGTATTCAGCAACTCCACTAAAGCATTACCTTTGGTTTTTAACTAGAGCTCTGAGCTGTTTTTTTCTTGCTTTTCCCAGTGGTCTGTCATGACCAACTGAAAACAGAGACCAGATAATTTGTCTGTGGTGCTTAGCAAACCAGTAGCTCAACTTGGACTGGAAGAAGCCATTTCCCAATTCAGAGACTTGTGCCCACACCACAGAGCTCCTCAAAATGAGCTCCTCCTAGCAGAAGGAGTGTTCAGGAAAACATAGCAGCCTCTTCATGAATGGGAACTGGTACTTGATGCCAGTCATTTTATTTGTAAATTTACACAGAACTTAGTGATCACATATGCAAAACATAGATGTCAATTATTAATGAAAGTTTTTAGAGGATAATTACCAAATTTTTTCCATGCAGTTAATTTGCATTATTAGTTGAACAGGATTATTGTATTTGTGCATCATTCTTATGGTATTTGAAGCACAGAGTAAGTCTTGTATTATTTCAATTTTGTCTTTTAGTATTCATGCTATTCCCTAGAAGAATTCAGTTATGCTATTTAAATGTACAGTAGAATATTTCCTTTTCATTGCAGAAGAATGCTTTGATCTATAAAAAAGTTTAATTGCATTTCATGCAGTAGATTCTGTTTGTAATTAGGTGTATGTGTGGCAGTTGCTAAGTGTTTCTTTCATGTCCTTCCATTCATTTTTAAAGCAAATTTTCTGTTACACCATCACGTATTATGCAGTAGGTGCTTTGCTCAGATTCCAGAACTTCATATGTATATATGATTTTCCCAGTCATTCTTGAAGTGTTTTGGCAGCTTGGCCTTTGCTTATTTTAATTATCCAAGTGCATTGATTTACTTAATATTTTTATATATCTGACTGAATAGGAAATTAAAGATCAATGAGGAGTATAGTGCTTTACTTTTTTTGCTTTTTTTCTTATTTAAATAATTCCTGAAAAAGGAAGTTTGGTTAATTAAGAATGCAAAACAAAAAATATATAATTTGGAGATTAGCCCTTAGGCTGATTTAGTAATATACCTATCCTACTGAGTAGCATGACATTTCACATGGAATCCTATAAAACAACTTGAGGAAGAAGGAAATAAAGAGTTGAAAAAACATTGTGGGTCTAGGGATTAATAACCTATTGATTATTACTAAGAATTAGAAATACTTTCTGCAAAGCATAGAAGACAATTGAGTTTTAAATAGGCACGGAAATATATTTGGTTGAATTGAGACTTTATTCGGTATTATCACACTCCTGCCCACACTTATCATCCTTTCTTCTCTCATGGAAAATGCTATTGATTTCTCTTCTCTAGATTGCAATAGGTGTGAGAAATTGAAATATATCTGAATTCCTAGATAAATGACATTTATTTAAATATCATTTAAAGGAAATGGCAAAATCAAATTAAAACTACTGATTGGTCACAATGAATACTTCCTTTTTATTTTATTTACCCTTTTGGTGTCGCTGATATAGAACTTGCATAACTGGCACACTAGGATTGGGAATCCCATAGCTTAAAGAGCAGTGTCTTTGGTATATGGAAATATGTGGAACTTTATAGGGTCTGGCCTATCTTGGTATTTTTCTTAGAATATAAATTCTGCATTTACAAAGCAGCAGGATTATATATTAACCTCTTATCTACTGTACTGGGGTTATCACAAAGGAAGGAAGGAAGGAAGTTGTTGCTGAAGTGCAGCCTCATTTATTAAAAATATCTTGCCAATGCCATTGATTTCTCCTTTCAGTCAAATTATTTAGATAAAGCTTAGATACAAATGAAAGAACAATCTGGACTGGCACAGCTGAATGAATATACAACCAGCTTCAGACAGCAGCCAGAGAAACTGGCTTCTCCACGTAGCTCTGAGGACTATGGATCAGGTTGAACTGTGGTGGCCAGAGGCTGACCAACTGAGCAGCCAGACACTTTATTTGTGAGCAGGCTAATATGCTCAGAACTGCCTCTTGCCATCAGAACAAAGAGGTGGGGTGGAATATCAACAAAATTTACACGATACAGATGGTGACTAAATAAACAGCCCATTACAAAACCTCACTGCTTTAGTGGCTTCTGTGTTGGTCAAAAGAGACAGTGGGATATCTTCAGTTTTGTTTTGAACAAAATGTTTTCCTTAAAGCACTGATGCTGAAAAAGAATATTTTGCATCTTCCCCAACACAATTTATGTCAGAGCTGAGGATTCAAGGGAATGTGATTACAAATTTCTTAGCAAACAAAGCTTGTGATAAAGCAGCTTAACATTTTGTTGCCAAGGTAAATAGAAAAACTTCTATTCTAGCTGTAGATAGCATAAAGTGCTCTTCAGTATCATTACACTTCTGTACCACCTTTTTAATTTTAAGAAGTATTTAATGCCTTTTGTATACATATTTTTGTACCTGAGCAGTTAAAAATGTTACAAATGCGTTGGATGCTGTTGTTGAGCTAGAGGCACTAATTCTTCCTCCTGTCCCAAATCCCACTTCAATATATAAAAAGCAGCTGCTGCAGTCAAGGGTAGCATGAGCTTTCTGAGGAGAAATGGAAGTAATTCCAAAAGCAATATGTAATTATTGTGCATCTGACTGAATGTTTCTCATTTAATTTTGTTGAAATACATCTTAGAATTTTACATATAGAAAATTAAGTCAAATTATATAAGTGAAGCACAAAAGAAATGAGAAAGTTCAGTGTGCTGTGAGTATACAATGGAGTTCCCATGCACCAGTGCTAACAATAAACAGGACAGAGATTTTTTTTTTACTTTTTGTTGTTGTTGTTGTTGTTAAACGACGGAGCTAAATGCTGTGTAAAAAGATTTATCTATTTTGCAAGAATTTTGTTTCAACTTTTTAAAATGTGATTTGCATATAAACATGTATTTATAAGTTGTTTTTCAGCCCCTTTCAGTTTACCTTTTCAAAATCTCAGATTAGGCTACTCAAATACCTATATATTCATGCAAGTATTATTTACTTCTTGACTGAAAAACACAAAGTCATTTCTATTTATGAACATTTTTTTGTAATGTGACCTGGCATTTCTCATCACTACCGCTTGCAGTCTAGTCTGATAAAATTTAATGGATGTCAAAAATGAGCACAGTATGAAAAATAAATAGACAAAAGAAAAATCCTTTACATGTTAACAAATGTCACAGAAAGATCTCTTGAAGTTAAAATCCCCATGGAGAAAAATCATTTGGTCTTGACCAAAAGAAATACCTCTTTAAGATACATGGCTAAGGGAAATCTTGGAATTTTCTGTCTTTTGAAAAGAGTAGACTTAATTTGTATGTCCTCTCAGACTATGCTTCATCTTTATTAGAGAAATCCTTCCTTTCCAATGGTTTTAGGCAGATTAACTGGCCTAATTGGACCTAAGCTGCTGTGAAGAGAGAGGGAAAAAAGGTGGAGGCACAAGCTCTCCAAGTCCTCAAGTCACATCCTCCTGGTTGACTGGTCTGCTTAGCCAAGCTGAAACTGGTCTTATTGTCATGTTGGGTTCATTAATTGGAGTGCAGACTAATTTGCAAGAATGCTTTAGTGCCCTTTAAAAGGTGATTTAAAATTCAAAGTGATGGAAATTGTATAAAAGCATGCTGATCTGATCATTACCCAGAATTCAGTTTGACATTTCCTCTATTTATCTGTTTTTATTGTTTAGACCTTAAGTTTACTGTGAAAGACTTAGGAGACTGCAACAATTCATGATATTCCCTGGATTGGTTGATAACCCTTCCCTTTTGTAAACTCAGAGAATGCACTTAAAGTAAATCAGTTAAGCACAAAAGTGTCTTGTTTGGGGATGATAGAATAAAGAATATATTTAGATCATGCAATGTAATAATAAATACAGAAATGAATTTCTCTTGTTTCCATCAAATGCATGAAAATACACTCTTTGGAACAGTCTTACCAGATAGAGACATTAGCACCTCATTAACATAGGCTTGAATGGTAACAAAGATAATGAATTTGCATTTTCCAAGCAAGAGGCCACAAACACAAAATTTGCACTGTTTTTGCAAACTCTATAGGTAAAGGTATATCCATTGCTGAAGTGCAACTGTGGTCATGGGTGAAGAGTGGTTTCTGCCAGCAGTACCAAACAGCTCTCCACAACATTTAACAAGATAAAAATATTATTTGCATGTGAAATTATACAAGAAGACTTAAGATGGTTTATGATGAAGGTACAGATATTAGACTCTCATGCAATGCAATAAACATGAAAAATTCCCAGGGATTTTTGAGTGTTGGACTGTAGGAAACTACAATTAGAACCTTTCCTCTGCATTTTCCTCTAAGCCAGCAAATAGATTTTAGTCCTGACACAAAGCAAGTGATGCTTTACCAAAGTGAAGGCATTTGATGCTATCTCTGAAGCATACTATACCTGTCTGTACCAGAAACTGATAAAACTGGATAATGCTAGTGCAAAATCCTTGGTAGCCAGTGCTAGTTCCTGAAATATTTAGATGTAATGTCCTGAAAACATACCTTTACTTGGAAGTTGCCCCTTTTTACTCTTCTGATAAAGAGAGATTGTGTTGGCAGGAATTTGTGCAGTAATGAACACCTTTGGATTGCAGGCTACCCTCTACCCAGGTAGTCTCCAAAACCATTGTCTTTAGTGAAATTGTAAAGAATTTGTATTCCATAATACATGGAATGGTTTATTTTTGCAAGTAGCTAAGTTATTTGCCTTCAACAGAGACACATGAGGTAGGTAACCTTTCTTATTCTGCACAGAAGAGGAAGAGAAATGTGATTACACCTTCCAGTATACCAGTCAATGTTTTTGATTTAGGGTTGAGATACAAGTCCACATCAGATATGCTGAAGTAATGTAACATTTCTTTAAATAAAAGTTTTAGTGTTGCTTTTGGATTTTTTTTCCCGAAGCTGTATGGAACCTCATGGTTCCATAGTATGGAACTAGACAACTGTCATTTTAAAGAGTGAACACTGCAATTTTGGCCTCTGTGTTAGCTGAATCAAGGTAGTACTTGTACAATGTATTACATGTTTTTGACTGTCTTTTGGCCATTTCAACTATATTGCGTTTGAGGAATTTACAAGTTCAATTTTTTTTTTAATTTGGTTTAATATAGTGAAGTATTGGGGTTTATTTACTGAAAAACCACTGCCACACTCATAGGTTAAAAGAGTTGCTTAATGTAGTGTTGCTTTCCTTATAAACAAATTTTGCATGTATTTGTTTCTCTATTACATTTTTTTCTCTGTTAAACTAGAAAATATTTACCATGGTAACCTGGTCTACATAAAATATGCATAATTTGTTCTAAGTCATGGCAACGTGTAATGAAGTCTGTCCCTGAGACATTAATAATGTTTTCATATCACGCAATGTGGTCCCATTGCTAGGTGCACAAGATTACCTTTGTGCCAAAAGCAAAGCATTAGAAAAAGCCTAAACAATTGATTAGTTGTAATATCATACACTGAAGATGGACAGTGTATGACAGGTTGTCTTGCATGAGAATTGTCTCCTTAACACACTGTAGTTGTATTATCATATGGAGTAACAAAAACACCCTAACACGCAGAGCACACCACAATGAGCACCTCAGCTTCTGTTATGCAAACAGCACACACTTATTGTCCTCTCAACACTGCAAGAGTTTAGGAGACAAGAGACCAAGGACAGATAAATGACAGTAATGCAACTTAAGAACAAGGCATGTTCCACTAGTAAGAAATTAATGGTAAGTGTTATAAATAGATGCACTTACGAGTGCAGATAGAGTCCTCTGAAAAAATGACTTAAGTCATGCAGTCAGATATTCACCGAATTCCCTGTGTGAAGGGTATATATTAGCTATCCATGCAGTCTTGAATATGAAATCAGCTTTATGTTCTAACACAGATAGGCATAAGCATATCTCAAAGTGCCTAATGTCTAACAAACAGTGTACAACTCTGGTACCTTAAATTTGCTGTGGACATCAGTAGGGTCACGACTTTTCTCAGTATGTCTTCTGTTTGTAAGAAGGCTTAATATACATTTTTAACTCACTCAGTATTAAAATCTGGAATTTTTTATAGCTGTTTGACCAAGTGGCAGATAGCACTACCTCTGCATTTTCACCTGAGCAGATTGAAAACTGCACATTGTGCTGATACTTTCCATGCAAACGCCCCCATGTCCACTTCTTTGCATAATTTGGGAAAGCTAACTTCTGAAGAAGCTAGTCTGGTACTTATGCTTGTACCCTTGGGAGCAGCCTTGGAACTGTACTCTTAGGAACCAAGCCCTAGGAGACAGAGCTGATACAGCCAGGCTGCACAGGAGATCACTACATGAGGAATAGAGATGGAAGACACCTTCCACCTGTGCAGTGCAGCACACAGGCAGCACCACTCCACTGGTAAATGGCAAATGGCAAGTGAGTTGATTTAGCCACAGGGAGCTGGACATGCCAGCTCCACTTCCAGAGTCCCAATCCTAAATTGCATAACTGAGATCTCAGAGTACCACCTTAGAACTCCACATTTTGGACTTTTCTTTTACTTTGTCAATCTCTCTTCCAGGACTTCACCTGCATTCAAGGTCAATAGATAAGAGCTCTTTGCTTGTTTAAAAAATGTATGTGCTCAGCACTACTACGGCCTCAGAATGCTAAGCATGGCATCTTCTCTGCTGGAGACAATCTAGAGAACAAAAACAGTAATACATGTAAGTCATGGGAACCTGACCATGGTTGAATAAAAGGGTTTTCATCACACAGAAAACAGCTACATGTACCTAGAAGGTTGCAGCAGGAGAAGAAAAATTATCTGTTCACAACAACCTTTGTAGAAATGATAACTAAAGGGATTAAATCAATTTAAAATTGTTTAGAATAGGCTATGGGGAAAACCTTCTAATAGTAGGGATAATGAAGGTCTGGACAAGAGTGCAAGAGAAGGTTTCAAAAATATCAATTTTTTATAGTTTTTAAGAATGAGTTCAACATACAATTTTCAGGAATAATACAGGTTTATTTGATCTTGTCTTAGCCAGTGGGTGAACTAGGTGACTTTTTCAAGTCCCTTCCAGCAGTAATTTTCTAACATTCTGTGATTTTAAAAGATGATCTTTAGACCAAAAAAATAAAAATAAATTAATGCACAAGAAGAATCTGTTTACTGAACAGAACGTGATATTCCAGAATAAATGAACTAAATCAGCTGTCTGTTTAGTGACAAAGACAGTTCGGTGATGAAGGACAAATCATATAAATCACCTGGAAATTAAATGAAGTATTTGAGACATCCACAGTTTTAAATTACTTATATTTTATGAAGAAAGTGTTACAAAAAAAGCCCAAAGTATTCAATACTCAGCTACTTGAGGTTGCTTTCTGCTAAAACTAATTAGATAGCCTGTGTTTCTCAAGAACAGCTTTTGCTGTGAAATTACATAGGGATTTTTTTACATTTAAAGTAAATTGTCTCCTATGAAGCAATTACAATATTGATCACCTACTAGAAAAAGAATAAATGTGATTAAAAGAATACATTGTCTCACAGAGTGTAGTCTACTATTTCTGCACATGCACGTTATGCATATTAAAATACTTAAAAATAGCAACCATCATTTAAAAAAGATGAAATATACTTAAAACAATTTACTGACAAAACCACATAATCATATCATATCATATCATATCATATCATATTACATCATATCAAG
Organism: Rhabdornis inornatus; assembly: GCA_013397075.1. NCBI lineage: Eukaryota > Metazoa > Chordata > Aves > Passeriformes > Rhabdornithidae > Rhabdornis > Rhabdornis inornatus. The sequence goes on along the minus strand of VWZS01007385.1, from coordinate 665,230 downwards.
ATCATAAATTCAGAAATATCTCTTTGAAATTCATCCTCTATTTCTCTTACTGTGTTATTTATCCTGAAGCATGGGCAGGACTTTGCAGAGCAGTATGAAAGATAAATGTTAAGCATATCAGGTGCAACATTGAATAACATTTTAAAAAATACAGACAAAGACAGGTAGGAGATCATTAGGATGCAATGTCAGTAGCTAATATAATGTGACAACACGTGAAACCGTTAATGCTAATGTCAAGCATTTTGTTTCTTATAGAAATGGAAATCTAATAACTACTTCACTGAGAAAAAAACAATGATATCACTTTTTAGCAATTATAGTGCTACCACTTTACGAGACTAATATCCGTAGAAACTTTAAAAACTAATCTGAAAATTTACTGAAAGTCCATGTGGTGGATTGTTAAAAAAAAAAAAAAAAAAAAAAAAAAAACATGCCAGATTTCCAGTAGTTGCTCCATTTGGTAAACCCATGTGGGTAGGATATTTCAAGATATCTGATATTACTACATGAATGATGCTAGATCATTCATTCTAAGAGCACTTGTAAAACAAAGTTTTGTAAATGTTTGACATATAAAGTCAGTTTGGGCCATGGAAGATCTCAAGGTTCGACAAGAGACATAACACTAGGAGATGAATGTTGTGTGCCAAAAATTAGCAGGTGCTGTGTTCATCTTGAAGGAACATAATATCTCCCCCATTAGAGCAGTTTTTAACAACAACAACAAAAAGGTCTTAAATATATCTTTACCCTCATGGGTACATAGAAATCAGATGCAGCAACCAAACTAACAATATTGACAAGTACGCTTAAAATGTGTCCTCACTAAAATGCTTAATCCAGCATAATAGGCTAGAACCAAAATTAAGCATGTTTTAAAATCAGAATCAAAGAGGTTAAAGTTAGCAGACACTGTAAAGCTGTAATACTGCTTCTTAAATTATTTGAACAGAACATAATCCAAAATCTGTAAAAAAATTGGATGGGCAAAATGCAACTTGTGCAGCATGTGTCTATTCCTGTTAGCTGAATTGCCAATGAATATATATATATATATATATATATATATGTATGGATATATTTAAAATACTAAGATATCTGAAGGGAATCTGGAAAGATGGTTAAAGTGTTAAAACAGTGTTTGGTAAAGTAAGGGGGAACAGATTACCATGGAAAATATTTTGACAGTAAGGTTTTTCACCTTTTATTTTAAACTGGAAAATTAATTGAAAGCTCAAAAAAAGAGGACATTACTGAAATCTCCAGAAAGTTATACATGGTATACATTATTTATTAGAATAATATATTTTTTGCATATGGGTTTTGCTGCTAGGGCAAGTACTGAAGTTTTTGAGGTTTTGCCACTACATATAATAGTGACTGTAATTAAAGGAAAGCCTGTAGAAAGAAAATAAAAATATATTTGTTCTGTCAAATATTTGAATTGCTCTTGTGAATTGAGAAGCTTTTCAATTTTATATTCTCATAGAAATAAGAAAAAAAAACAGAGGTAAAGACAGTGAGAAAAATAATTTTTAAAAATTAAATAAAATCTTTCAAGAATTTCTAAATTGGTTCAATCTTTGGACAAACTATTACTTTTCGAAGAAGAGGGTCTTCCCCTGAAGAGAAACTACTAGTTTAAGATTAATCAGCTTTGGCACAGAATAGCACAGTCTGTTGCTTATATTGTTCCCATCAGAAAGGGCTGAATTTCAAAATCTGTCAGGACAGAAACAAGAATGTCTATTCATGCATCACCATTAAATGTTTTGAGGATGGAGCAATTTGCTGCAGTGCAGAGAAGGTACAGCTGAATGTACAGGCAGTCAAGTGGGTTTTGTGCTATAGGAACTCTTCTCGTGAGCATGTCAGATCCATCTGCAGCCCTGGGGCAGACCCAGGCTGGAGCAGGGGGATGGATGCCTGAGAGGAGGCTGTGACCCCCTGGGAGCCCTGGGGTGAGGGAGCAGGGTCCTGGCAGGGACCTGCAGACCTTTGGAGAGAGAAGTCCACACTGGAGCAGGTTCTGGTAGGACTTGTCACCCTGTGAGGGACCCAGGCTGGAGCAGGCTGTGCCTGAAGGACTGCACCCCATGGAAAATGACCCACATTGAAGCAATTTGTGAAGAACTGCTTCCCCTGGGAGCAATGTTGGAGAAGTTCATGGAGGACTCTCTCCTGTGGGGGGACCCCACACCGGAGCAGGGGAAGGAATGACTCCTCTCCCTGGGCAGTGGTGGAAACAACAGGTGATGAACTGACCTTAACCTCCATTGCCTCTCTCCCTGTGCCACTGGGGGAGGAGGCAGAGCTGGGAAGGAGGGAACGGTTGGGGGAAGGTGTTTTTAAGATTTGTTTTATTTCTCATTGTCACAGTCTGATTTTGATTGGCAATAAATTCAGCTAATTTCCCCAATCTGAGTCTAATTTGCATGTGGTGCTAACTGGTGAGTGATCTCTTCCAGTCTTTATCTCAACTCATGAACTTTTTGCTATATTTTCTCTCTCCTGTGCAGTTTTGGAGGGGAGTGATAGAGTGGCTTTGGTGGGTGTTTGGCATCCAGCCAGGGTCAACACATCACATTAGGAAAATCAAAAAGTCACTTTGAGCTACCTCTTTCCCCAGGTTCTCTATCTTCTGCAAATATCAAAGTACAGGGCATTTAGAGATTAAAATCAACAAGGGGAATTTTCCTTGTAATAGCCGCAATTCCCTGTCATCAGTGGCCTTTCTCAAGATGTGATTCTACCTTTAGTTTGGTCAGAATTTTCATCTTACTGTAAAGACTCCTACCAAAACCTCAGTTCTGACAGAACTTGATTAGAATCCATCTTGTCAGAAAATGTCTGAACACCACTAATGTTCATTTCTTAGGCTACATTGAAGAGAAGCTGTCCATGTTGAATATTCCCATTATGTTACTCAGTGTCAGGTTCATGGAATTTGCAAGTTTGTGATTTGAAATATCATATGCTTTATAGGCAAAAATCTATCTGCAGGAATTTTCTGCAAAAATATTAGATATTTCTAAACAAATGTGGGGGGTTTTATTAGCCTTTTTTCACTATTTTTGTATGTAAAAAATTATAGCTTATAATGCAAATGCTGATGATTGACTTAATTTCATTGTCACAGATCCATCTTTTAAATGATTCCTTGAAGCTGATCATCTTTTTACGGTAAAGAACCTGAGCACTTACTACATTCTTAGATGTGATAGGAAGCCATAAGCGCAGGAGGTTGAAAAGAGCTGTGAATGAGCCAGGCATCCTCATCCAAGCAAGAGTTATTCATTGGTCTTGGCATAGACTGCAGCAGCCTACGCACTGCTTTAATTTATGCTAAATGGCTGTTGACCCACAGTGTCAGTTGGCAACTAGCATTGTGCATTCTGTCAAAATCTCCTGTCTCCAACAATTCATCTTTCTAGGGTGAGTTGACTAGTAGGGTGAGTTGACTACTTTGTGCCCATTGCCCAAAAGAAGGGCAGAAGGCCAAAGAATCCGTTCTCATGAGTTTAAACCACTATTTAAAATAATAATTTTAAATATTAAACCATATATTTTTATGCAAGAAGAAAAGATGTTTAATATGAATAATATTTAGTATATGAAATGATTAATTGAAATAAATTATCCTTTGCAGCTCCATAAATTCAGTCCAGTAGCCTGCAGTAAAAACAGCTCTGAATTGATTTTTAATGCAGGGAAGAAATTAAGTGGATTTCTTCATTGAGAGAAGATTTTTTCCTCTGTGTATGTAAATATATGTGTCAGGACTGGCAGATTTTATAAAAAGCTTGGACAAAAGTATAAGTTGCAGCTGTGCTACTGAAGAGTATGAGCAGAAGTGGGATGTGCTATACAGTCCATACTTATACACCCTGAAAGAAAATTCATGGCCCACACCGTTGTCTTTGCCTGCTTGATTGCAGGAGAAGTCATCATTTCCTACCTGCAGAGAAGCAAAGTAAAGCCTAACATTTTGTGTATCTTGGTCACAGATCTGGTCCAGGTATGGACTTTATGATTGGGAATAATAAGGGATAAGATCATTTTAGTTTCACTTGTTCTTTCATTTCCTTCCAAGTCTTCTGTTTTTCTCCCAAAGTCCTGCTGTAACATATTTTTAAATCCAAAAGCCATAATAAATTAATCACCAAATACAGAAGTCCATCACTAACTCCTACATGTTAATTTAGGAAGACAATGGTAGCATTCTGAACTTAAAGAGGTTATAAATGCTTTATTAATGTTTACTAAGTGATTTCAAAATGTTGTTATATACTTTAAAAGCACATCATAAAAGAAATTATAAACTTTACTATCAAAGCATTTTCAAGGAATTCTATTTTTAAGGTCTTCTTAAGAAAAGTGAGTTAAAACCAGTAGGATAAACTACACCCAGTCCTGCAGGCACCAACATGTGACTACTCTAATGAACAGCCAGTAGGTAACAGTATGGACATGCATAAGCATTTATAGGGAGAAGAAGCCAAGCTTACTGTGTAGTTCTATTAAGGTGGATTAAATTTTGGGGGAATTATTTCATGGCATCTGTACAACATTTCAGAAGAGAAAGAATGCATGTGTAATCTTGGTATCTTCTATAATTAGAAGACTATATTTGCAATTCTTTAGCACATAGGCATTTAGCATGCAGTTTGCCCTTAAGGAGACTGAAATGTTAAAGAATATGTAGCTATAATAATGACCTTGTGGCATTTAGGCGCAACCTTTAACCTTGAATCCCAGTGGTAAATGAGCTCATGACAACCACTGTGCCTGAAACTGCCTTGCTGCTCTTATAGCAATATTACTCTAGGGGGGAAATGTCTTTTCTAGTGGAAAGATGAACTTGGCAAACTGAAATGTTAAATGATAATGTCAGCACTTTCATCACAGTTATGTGGTTTGTGTTAATACTTGTGTTTACCAGTCAGTTTGAATTTTGCCTCTAGTCTAAACGATTTATTACTTCTATTCTCTCAAATTATTTCTGCGCTAATTTTAAAAGTAGATTCAAAAAACACTCTTTGATTCCTGTGAAAGATAGTTTTTAGTCAACTGGACCTATTTTTTTTCATTTAACAGCCACTCAGATTTAGTCATCAATAAGAAGCAGAAAAACTAAGGACATCAATAACCTGGAATTACCAAAAATAACAATGCTAACAACCTAGTCATTAATGAGAATTACTAGTCTTGTTGCTATAGAAACAAGACTGAAGCAAATAGAAATTATGTGTAATTTCTCATTCTCAAAAGTGGCACATATTATGTCATTACCATAGTAATGATATTATTACCCCAAATGTAATAAACTTGAAAGCTACTTACCATGAGAGGACACCTCCACACCTGAAAAAGCGGACATGTACATTCTGCTGTTGATCTTCATTGAAGTTCCACAAAAAAAACCCCTGAAAGTAAACTGACAAATTTATGAACCAGTGGAGATGGTAGAGTCATCTCAGGACACTTGCCAAGAGTTTGCTCTTTTCACTTATGGCAAACCCAAATTTAGCTGTCAATCATTGTAGACCACAAAAGGACAAAGGTAAAATTCAGTTTAGTCTGCTATCCTTTTTTGGTGAGATCAGTAGTAATTGTTGGCTCAAACTGGAAAACAAGACAAAACTTCACTCACAGAATCGTTGGCCATTGCCACTGCAGATACAACTAGGAGAAAGGAATGTGTTTGCATGTTTACTTTTCCTCTAGCTATATTGGAAAGCTAAACTGAGGGTTTCTGTAGGAATGACAATATATGTGTGATAGATGTGAAATGTTAGATAAACATAGGAAATGTTTTCTGAGAGTGGGAATAAAAAAATCTTGCCTTGACAAAGAAACACTGGAAACTTCTCTAGCAACCACAACTAGCCTTACCATTCCCCATCAGGTTTGTTTTTCCACTTGAGATGAAGTACTCTGGAGTACATCCTCAAATATTTTGAGGATGGTGTCTTCAACTATTGTTACTATTATCTTTTTTGTCCTACCTGTAATCACTTTTCCACTGTTGTGCTTAGGATAAATCCCCTTACATTAGGAAGCAGCAGTAGAGTTACTGTGGCTAAGGTCTGGCAATGAAGTTGTCTCACAATTAACACAGGAACAAAGAGTATTCATGCATGTGTTGTCGTTGAGTCATTCATCAAGTGACTCAGGCAGTTGGTTTTCTGTTATTCCATTATTAATTTTTATTGACTTTTTATTGTTCTAGGCCTTGACACGCACCTATTGACATAAAAATGAAAACAAAAGTCTGTAGTGTCTGACCGTGAAAATCGCAAAGCAATCACAGGGAAACTGAGAGTTATCACTCCTAGCTTCTGCTTCTCCTCATCACCACCAGTTAATCAATACTGTTTTTCTTAAAGATAAACCATTTTTTACTGTGAAGGTGACTGAACACTCTCACAGACAGTGGAGTTTGAAAATACTCAAAAGGCGTCTGGACATAGTCCTGGGAAACCTACTCTGGGTCATCATACTGGAAGAGGAAGGAGTTGGACAAGATGACCTCCAGTTTACTCAAAACTAAAATTATCATTCTGTGATTTCTGAGATTTCTAGAGAACATGAGACAGTAGTTGATTGACTATCTAGGTTTGCCTTTTGAGGTGTCTCAAAATGTGGTAAATAATATCTCTTCTTAATTCAAGTTGAAAGCTGTTATTGTTAGTTTGGTAAATCAGGCTGATCGTGAATATATGAACTCTTTTTTTTTTTGGCACAGAAAGGTGAACAGGCCTTTGCCCAGAAATTGATTGCTTGAGGCTAAGGGCACAAAGGTAAGCTAACCTCCAGAGCTACTTAAAGGCAAAGGTATGCAAGGATTTTATGTCCCTTTAAAAAGTTGTGTGAAATCACATTTGCAAGAACCAGTAATAAAGAATAAAGAGAATAGAAATAAAATGTCATAACTGATGAATTCCTGAAGATGTTTTAACAGTACCCAGCAGAGTTTACAGTGTCATTGCTTCTAGTAACATAGTAGAGTTGCTGCAAGAAGGGAAAGAAACCCAGGTCTCATTCTTGTTTTCCATTATATTTGCTTGTTGTATCCATACAACTTAAGAAAATCTGCACTAAAAAGCCCCAATATGCTTAGGGAAGTGGTAAGCAATACAGTTGCAAATAAACATTCAGTTTATGATGTTGGAAAAAAGTTACACATTCAGGTGTTTTCTGTTAAAATTGTGTCTTAAAGTGACAGAAGATTTAAATGTGGCTATGCATAGTTCTTTATATGCCTCTATTAGAACTTAGAAATGTACACATTCTGCTTTTACCAAATATGACAAATTTACAAAATGTCTGACCTTGTGCCTGCAGTGTGAAATGCTTCTCATTTTCTTAAGCAGTACAGATGATTACCTATAGACTTTATATACACAGAAGCGTTGCATCCCTCAAGCTGTATGCTTAAAATTCATGCAAGACAGCTTTTGTTGCAGAGCTGTGTTGATCTATCAAAAACTGCAAATCATCTTCAGTAGTAGCTCTGCCCTTGGAAAGCAAAGGAGTAGAATGAATGAGAAAAATGTTAATTTTGCTCAGAGCAGTGTAAGGGAAGGAGCCAACAATCCAGACCTTGAACAAGCAAATGGTGTTTAGAACTCACTGTGCATCACTGAGTTACAAAAACAAGAAGAGGCATGATGAGTATATAAGCATGAACGGAACTTGGAAAAAAGCCCTAATGACTGACAACAAGAGTGATTTTAATGATAATACTCCGGCTCTGGTGCAAGTTGCATGAAGATATGTACACACGATATTCTTCTGTCACCATTTTTGGACATAGTGGCTAGCTAATAATTAATGAAGCAGCAATTCATGTCTAATGGCATAAACAGTCAGTTATTCCTTTGGATAAAAATCTGAGTTTGATTGACTCAGATCTACTGTTTGCAACCCATAAAATCACAGTCATGAACGATAATTGATTTGTTCACCTCCCAGCTGGCATAACTGTATACTGAGAAACACTGAAGTTGGTACATGCCTCTTATGTACAGTTTACAAAGTGGATTAAGGTCATTATCTCTATTTATGGATCATATGATAATCTTACATTATTTAATAATGCATTTTTCAGGGGAGAAAATCTTGAGAAAACATCACTGAAATTACAAGCATCCAGAATACTTGATTTTCTGCTAACATGGGTATTTCACTAACCAGCTACATCTTTTGGGACACATCTGAATTTTTTCACTTTGCTGGTTATGTTGCAGGGTCTGATTAAAACTATGTTCTGATATTTTACTCTTGTTGAGGCTTTTCTAAAAATACACGTATGTATGTATGTATGTATGTATGTATGTATGTAAGTAAATCACCTGATTTCTTACCTGATATTTGAAATAATACACTACCTTCTGAAGCTTTTACAGATGAGTTTAAGTAGCAACTTCTGCTTTCATCAAATAAATGGATTTAAGCATGAATAAGACTGCCATCTATTATGAGTAGCTTACTGATGCCAAGAGACTATAACAAATGAACCAGGAAGTCTCACCTCTATGCAAGATACAGCTGAAGGCATGTAAATACTTGGTTTTGATTGAGAAATCAATCATTCACAATCTGATCCTCTAGCTCAGACAGGGCCAGTTCACTCTTCTTTTACAGGCATGTGCATTTGTGCTCTATAAAGGTATTTAATGCAGAGTGTGAACATATCTCCTCCTTAGGGCAGAATGTATAGTAGATGCAATAACGAAAGCAGTTGCAGGCCAGGAGAAACAAGAATATGTGTTTAAAAGGTGTGGCTTTATTAGTCTTAGCCACATATGTCAGTCTTGCAAAAGCATTACAAAATTTTAACAATGCAAGGCACAAGATTGACTTGCTCACCAGAGTTTTGAATGAAGAGGAGAGACATAATGTCATTGTGCTTATCAAAGAAAAAACAAACCCACAATTTCTGGGGAGAATGTCTTTTACATCTTCTGTATGTTCAAGATTTTCAAGTCAGTGCCACAATTACTGAGATTGCAGTCTATTATTCTGATGTTAGGAAATACCAGTTGTACAGCTGCACACTGAATGTGAATTATATTCCATGGTGTAATGCATTATTATGCAGGCTTTAATTATAGGATAATTGACTGGTCTTTTCCACAAAATTCTGACCTCATTTACTTTGATTCTAAATATTTGCAAAACTGGCTTTGACATAATCATGAAATATCTATGTTAGTTTGAAGCATATGACCTGAAGAAAGACTTGCCTGACTGAAAAAGTTTATATTTTCTGGCCGTATTCTTTGAGTTAAAGCATTATTACACTTCTTTTTGCAAACCTGTGTCTGCCTATACCCTTAGAAGTTGTTGGTAACAAAGAAAACCCCTCTTGTTGGAACAATTGTCTTGTCTTTGGCAGATGAAGAATCTTGTGTGTTTGCATAGTGTTTCATGTTAATGCCAATGCCCCAGTTTACGACTGAGGCACACAGGCACTGTCTTAAAGAGGTATTACTTTTAAATTTCAGTCTTATATTTGTATTGTAGATAAATTCAGCCACTTAATTATATGGCTTTTAAACGTATGCTTTCCTTCAGTCTCCCAACATAGCACAGTTTTGTAAAATTTTTTTTTTGAGGTTGCTATTCAAATTGCAGAGCTCATTCCTTTCCCTGTTTTAACTCATAAACCAGAATTATGAGTTTCAGGAGTCTCAGTCATGAGCACTGTCATTAAAAGAAAATAAAAATCAGAATCCGTTTCTGGGTGGGACGATATTTAAAACCTCCTTTATGGTATTAACTAGAGGAAGTTATTGAAAAAAGAATTATTTTCACATGTATCTGTACAGATTTCCAAAATGAAAGATTTTTGCTCAGATATTGATTTCAGACTATGAGACATATGCCTACATACTTTGAAGATTTGTTCTTTAATTATTTGTCCCCCGGTTTTTGAAGTCTTGAATTTTCTTCTCTTTGCTGGTTTTAGTTGGGTTAAATGTTTCTGTTCTGCAAATATAATATTTCACATTGCTGAGTAGATCAAAATACATTTTATCTGTAATAATAGTCCTTAAGTCAGCAATATTAAAAGTTTTGTTCATATTGGTAGTCAGCACTGAGTTATTCTTAAAATATCCTCTTTTTATTAAAGACACAAAACCCACCCTAATCTAGAAGAAGCCAAATACTATAAGACAACTAGCCAGATTAAGATTTTTTTTTTTTAAAGTTGGAACTCAGGATGACAAGTAGGCTTGGAGAGAAAGGAGATTAAACAAATCTTATTCAGGAAAGCAAGTAATCACAGTGACATTAATAAAAAGTCACATTTGAAATACAGTTGAAAGAGCATGTAGCATAGGCTGGCTGTTCTTTTTAAGCAGGCAAATATGAAGAAAAGTTGTACTCTTCTTATTTGAAAACTAAGCAGAGTCTCTGTAATTGCTCCCCGCTTTAGGTATACTTAAATTTCTTTCCAGGTTTATTGCAAACATTTCACATTTATTGAAGTAATGTCTGTTCACACAATACTTCATATTGTAAGAGTGTCAAAGTACTAGATAGATTTTTGGGTCACAGCTGGAAAGACATTAACTCTAGAAACTTGTGGCATTTTCCCATATTCCACTGACCATTGTACTTTATCTGATTTTCACATTATTTTCTTATATTTTTTCCTCTTTCAGAAAAACTTTGGAAACTTCATTTTTTTCTGAATTAGAGCAGTCTCATGCTTCCTTGGCAGAACAGACAGTAGAAATTTGGTTTTTTTCTAAGGACGAGTATAAAATAGTTTGCATCATTCTCACCGTTGGAAGTAGAAAATTAAAAATTGCTGTACCAAAAGAGACATTACCAGGTATTTAGGAGCGAGGACCAAGAATCAGCAATGGCGTTTTGGGGGAGAGTACAGTGAGAAGAGAATAGATAATAGGTCTTGGAAAGTCAGGAAGACTTTGGAGGGCAGATGGGAGAGATGTGAAGATCACATGCTTCATGCAACAGTCTGTGTCCCACGTGCAAACTCCTGTGTGCCCAGACAAGAGTGAGAGAGTGACACCGAAGGAAGAGGAAGGGAGGAAGGACACCCAGCAAGGAGATCCAGGCAAGGGAGAATGCCTTGAGATAAGCTCACCACCAGCTTAAGGTGCAAGGGCAAACTGGTCTCTCACAATGCTACAAGATGTTTCCACACCATGTGTCCTTCAGGAAGACCCTTATCCACGTGTGTTGTTTTCTTCAAGGCTGTCAATGTCCAGCTGTTGAGAAATAAAGTGAGTATAAGCTGTTTGGTGGTGCACAGTACTTGAGCACTGGCAGAGTGGCCACCAGAGCTACGTACACCTCTTAGAAGAATAGGTTTGCTACTCCAAGAGGCCAGGAGACCTTTTCTGGCACTGAACTAAAATTAGCCCTAGTCCTAGAGAAGGAAAGTAAAAAAATCTTAAAAAACATTTCTCAGGTTCGGAAGAGAGTTTCCTGACTGGCTCTTTTAAATTGTGATGTGATGACCTAGCAAATTCTAAGATTTGAAAACACTTTAGCCACTAAATAACACATCCATGTTCTAAACACTGGGCAACAATCTAAAATCTAAAATGCTTATTAAGTGGGTTAGGGCAGTAGCAGATACCTACCTATGTGTTATTCTGTGGAAACTATGTTCATAGGAGGACTTTGTCTTCTTTCCATAAGAAGTATTTTTTAAATTCAATTAAAGTGTGTGGATTATTAGAACTCAGGGACAGAGCTAATGAATGAGAATTTTCTGCAAAATAAAGGGCTATAAATATGACCTCATTGCTCTTGTGGGAAGTGAATTTTAGTTCAGAGTGAAAAATCTGAGAAAGTATCTTTTAAAATACATAGTTTTAAATAGAATCCTCTTTGTTCACTAAAATAATGAAATAACATTGGGGATGTTTTTTTAATTCTGTGGTCTTCTCCCAGTCAACTATCCTATCCTCCCACTTGTATCTGTTAAGACCTACAGGAAACTCAGCAGTGGCATACGTGGAAAATATTCATCACTGACTCACAAGAAAAATAATACTCATTCATTTTCTTCCTTCCAAAAGAAAAATCACCACGAAAGGCTATTGCCATTTAGTGTTCTCTTTCCTAGTTGCTGCATGCTGTTACCAATACCATTGCCACATCTCAATGGGAAAATATTCTGTCCCTATTTTCAAGAGACATTATACTATTGACTTGGAGATCTTGTTGACTTTCCCCAGTTGTTTTTATTTATTTGTTTAAAATATTGCTACAGTGGATTTCATAATCACTCTCTCCTCCTGGCAACCAGACACTAATTTTTAATCTGCACAAAAAAGCAGATCTAAGTGGAGAGGAAGTGCAGGCGGTGTGTGAAAGGAATATTCGGGAGCTTTGGGTAAAAAACTTGATCGATATTAGGTAAAAAATTGCATTAAATCAAATTAAATTAAAATCCAGATAAAATAACATATATAAAATTAGGGTGAAAGCTCAACATTCCCCAGGTCTTCTGAGACCCTGAGTTATAACTTAGATTAATGGATATGTGAGCTTGGTTATAACTGCACACATTGCACAGGGCTGGGCCCAGAGTCCTGGTCATGAGAGACAGCTCATCCTGCCTTTCCATCCTAATCTGTATTTACTTAAGATTTCATGTATTTCTCTAGACCTTCAGGTAGATACAGTTGTGTTTTATCAGGTATTAAATAATTGCCCTAACTAAGCCCAGAGCTGGACTGAGCCAGAAAATTCAATGTGTCTGACATAGGCACTCACATTTTCAAATATAAAACTGCCTTCAAAGTAAAAGAAAACTATCTAAATGTCTTATTTACTTTTGTGTTTGGGATTAAAGATACGTGACTTTGTCATCAAAGGAACTTGTGATGTTGAAATGAAATTAAATTTGTGCCTAAAATGCCTAGACAGTATACAAGATTTTCAAAAACAACCTGAAAAGTTTTCATTTCTTTCTTCTTTACTTGTGCTAAGGACAAGTGACTTCACTATCAATGATGCTTATTAGAATCCTGTAATATAATGAAAATGAAATGCATTGTGCCCAATATGCCTTAGTTTTCATAATAATGACAACACATATGCTGTATTTCTTTCTTTGTCTTCTTTGTGTCACTGATATAAACTGTCTTTCTGCCATCACAAACTGTGAATAATGTATGAAATAAATAAAAAAAATGTGAAGTATGAATAGAAATAAGCTGTGCAAGAGACCCATATGTTCTACTTGGGGATGGGCTTGATTCACAGCCTATCAAAGTCAATGCCAAGAATACTATGGAAATTAACAGGCTTTGATCAGGCTCTATAGTCATATATTTTGGGGCTGGATTTTTAAGAAAAGAAACAAGTTGTCAATGAACAGTATTGTTTTTCTTTGTGTTACTCTTCAGGTGCCAAGAGCTCTTTTGACACCTGAAGTTTGGCTTTGTTGCTGTTTCTCACGCTTGGCCCTGCTACCTGTGGAAGGTCTGGTTTAAGCATATTTAGATATGAGATAGTGAAATAGAGCAGCTGAGCTTAAAGGGTGACTGGTAGTTAAATGAGATCCAGTGCAATCTAACTCCATGCTTATTAGACAGATGAGTGTCTCATTCAAAGCCTTGATCTTTGATTTGTTGGTCCCTTGAGTAATTACTTAATAGATGGTTGACATTTAAAAATAATACTTGCACAAAGGGCCAGCTTGTGAACACTGGGCCTGGAGAGTAACACATCTGCTTGGAGCTCCCACCCACAGTTGTAGCAATGCTAGTGAGTAACATGTAGCAATAATGCCAGCTCCCATGAGCTAGGCATTAGTAATGGGCTTCTGGCAGGCATTGCAGGATGCCATGGGAACCTCCAGGCCCCCGAAAAATTTTGGCTCTGTCACAAGGCAAGCCTTTCTATTACCTGGCTCCCGAGCAGTCTCCCCTCCTGAGGAAAGGAGCCAGTGCAGCCTGCTGTGGGAGGGTCCTCTCCTCTCCTCTCCTCAGCCTGACAATGGACTGCTGTCCACTTCATTCCCCACTTTCCACATCAAGTAGGACAGGGAGTTGGCTTCTTGCTATGTCTGTTTGCTGAAAAAGAAATCTCAAAAGGATCCTTCAGTAAAGAAAGGGAAAAGAAAAATAAAAATAGGTGTGCTGGTGTCCTGGTGTGCTGGCAAGATTTTACAGGAGATTAGGAGCAAGAGATTGAGAGAAAAATTAAGAGAAATGTGAGCTGAAGGCAGAGCTTGAGATGCAAACTGGGGACAGACTGTCTGTCTCAGTGCTGGGCACATGGGGGTTCATGTGGAGCCAGCCTGGTAGAGGAGGAGATCACACTGGTGCAGGACTGAGGAAGCTGATGACAGGAAATCACTTCTTGAGGAGCTCATCAGACAATTCTATGTTTCTATGTAGCACCAAATGCTTAAAAACACATTGGTGATTTTCCATGTTTCTGTCTTACAAGGCTTCAATCCAGACAAAGGGAATTTGGAAAAGGAAATACAGGTCAAAATACTCAATACTGTTATTTTTATTATTTAAAATAAAGCATAACAATGTCAAAGTACCATTTTCCTGTTTTCTGAGGAGGAATATCAAGACTGAGAGGAATCCACAGACTGTTCAGAAAGGCAAATCTTTATTTCTGAGCAAAATACAAAAACTCACTGTTTTTTTAGTATATATTTACATTTCTGTATATTTATTTTTTTTCCATGTAAAAAATGTTCTGACTCAAAAATGGCGTTGGTTGGGCTTTTAGCAGTTCAGGAACTCTCACTCCAGGAGTGTAAAGGAGCCTTTTGAGGAGTGTGGTAAGAGGAAGGAACCTCAGAGAAATAACAAGACAAGGCTGACCAGACCCTCCCACCCATCTAGATGTGGTATTTAGATCATGAGTAAATGGTACTAAAAGAAACCAACACCTGAAACGATCCTTATCTCAAGCCTCCCTTTTTTGGTTAAAGACAAGCATTTTTTTTGTTTATGTAGCAAATTAAAGTAGTACAAATCTTTTCATTCAAATTAAAGAAGTACAGAATTTAATTTAGGATATTGAACTTGATGAAAAAGAGTTCTTACTTTCAAATGGTAATAGATGTGGAAACATGCTACTTAGTCTCATCTATAGGTCAAATATGTTTTTTATTTCTAATGGAAAAATGGAGATGAAAAATATGAGTGTGGATTTGTGGTATATGCATAAGACAAAGTATTTTTTTTTATCTTCTTGAGTATTCAGAAATACCTGCTTCTGTCCCATATTTGCAGAGCCTCTAACCAGCAGTGATGAAAATAGAGGAAACTTTTTCACAGAAATGAAGGAATAGAAAACTAACCACCTTTGAATTTTTTGTACTTGATTTTTTGCACCTGGTTTTTTGCTTTTTAAACAGAAAGGTGCCATTCAGTAATTTGTAAAGCTGTATTTTCTTTCCATATGGGTAATGATGAGTATTGTACTAATAAGTACAACAAAATATGTCGTGGTACCCAGTAGAAAAAAAATAGATCATAGAATTCAAAGGACATTCCCCAGGTGTTTGGCAGGAGAGAACCATTCTTGTCCATTTAAAGACTGTAAGAGTATTGTTCAGATGCGAAGTAAAGAAAATGCATCAGAATAAACAGATAATATCTAATGAAAATTATACTTATAATCTCTAGGAACCTAAATAGAAAAGCTTTTGGGATCATTCCTCCTCTCTCAAAACCAGTCTTTAGTCAATCATACGCCCATTTCTGTTCTAAAATAATTTGCTTGCTGAAGCTAGTTGTAGGAGCTTTTGGATTAAATCGTGCAAATTAAATTTACACAATACTGATATAAAATGGGTATAAAATAAATTGTTGGACAGTGCCTATAAATGAAAGCACTGGAAAATAATGGTACTTATATCATTGATTTGTAATTACTTACATGAGTAGATGATCTCCACAAAGAGATAGAGAAAGCGAACAGAAGGAGAGTCTACAATTAGAAAGACTTCTGATAAAATACATTTTCAACTTTAATCATCTCTAGGCCACAGACTGTGTGGGTAGATTAAAGTGGACCAAGGTTTTCTTTTTTTTTTCTATTGAGGAAAACCTTTACCTTTATTTAACCATGCACAAATGATTTACTGAATACTAACCCAGAGTCACACATACAAATACTACTGGCATGCAAAGCTGCCAAATTTAGAAAAAAATATTGTACAAATATTTATTACTCAGTAAGCACCATAGAAGAGGTATACAGTAATAAATAGACTATTTTAAATTTATACAGTCAGAGTTAGACCTACTAAAGTGTTAAACCCCAGAAATGCTCGTGAAAATTGGCATTTATAAAAGAAGGCTGAATGCAGCCCATATAAGCATTTTAATTACTGTCCTTAGTTTAAATAAACAAGGCTGTGAATTAAACTTTTATACCGGGCAGGTATCTCAGTATCTAGGTTAAACATAGAGCATTCAGGCATGGGATGTAAAGTATTAACTTTCCACTATGACCCTTAAACAGTGCCATGTAGCAAATATCAGTTATGCCGAATGTATTTAGATCTCTGTGGATTAACTCCATATTGAAATGGAATATAAGCAAGCAGTTCCATATGCATGGGTGGCATGGGTATTGATATTTTGGTGGGCTGCATGTTTCTAATTTGCAGTTATCTGAGAGCATGAATTGCAAACATTTGAAATCATGCTGCAAAGATACCAAAATTATTGTCCCTTAACAATATGTGCAGCAAATATATACCTATTATAGATATTGTAAGGACATATACTCCTGTCAGTATATAGGAATACAAAATAAAAAGTCAGTAATTTATAAAAAATGAAACTAATATGCAAAAACCTTTCTATTTTATTGGGATTTTAAATTACTAGTTTTGTTTTAGGGAAGGTACCTTCTAAGTCATAACAGAACTGGTTCATTGCTAAAAATCACCGATAACCCATCTATAACCGCATTTTGATTTTCATTTCAAAGTGAAAAACTGTAAATTGTTTCTACTTAGCAAGCAAATATATACCTCATCTCCTGGTCCCCAGGTCACAAAAGAGGGTTATCCTGTCACCACCACTGATTTCTTAAAAGTGCGACATGTATTTAGTTGTCAGTTCTGATCAGCAGCATTCACGAATCAACATTACATCAGCAGCAAAGCACACCATTTTATGCTCTTTTGGAAGATAATTAGAGTTCCCTTTTGTTGCAAATAAGATGTAAAACAGCTATAACTGCTGGTGAACGTGATTAAAGTAACCTCTATAGAACCCCATTATTCTAGACAGATTCCTTCAGATGCATAATTTCCCCATTTTAAGAAAACATAATGCATGCATATAAAATTCAAATTGTCGAGACACCTCTAACAAAAATTAGTTGTCTATTAAGGCATTCTTAGTAGCTGGTTAACATGTAAAACTCTTTAAGTGTATTTTAAAATAATCATGAAATAATAGCACATGTCATTAAAGGTAAACATTTTACAGTGAGAGGTTTGTTCAGACAAGAACTGTGTATTAAACTTTTTCTTACAAAACTCCCATTAGAAGAATATACCACAGTCTCGTCTCTCTATCAGGTATGTACCAGAACATTCCCCTATCCCTAGCTCCATAGTCATGCTTCACTACACACAGACAAATTAGGGAACATTGTATTTTTTTCAGCACATAATTTATAGCCGAAATGCCTTCATTAGACCTCATATAATATTGTAAAAATTTTGTTCATAGGAAAAGTATTCACCTACTGTTGGACAGCATACATATTTTTTTTTATTTGGCACATGTGGTCTGATCTCCTACGAAGATTGCTGGAGAGTGGAAAGATTGCCCATGAATTATCTTTTTTAACAAGGGATAGAAAAAATTGATCAAATAAACCAGTCTATATTAACCCAAATGTTCTCACTATAATGCCATTTACCAGTTTTAGAAAGTTTTTTTTTTTTTAAACTGGAAAAAAAAACCAAAAGGAAGGTAATTTAAAAAATATACCTTACTTTCAAATAATCGGTTTTGATTTTATATTCAAGAAAGAGAAACACCAATAAATTGTTTTAAGGCACAGGGATGATGTTGCTAAATATCCAATATATCATTGTTTAGCAGCAAGTGTCAAATTTCTCCTGAGTGTAGCTTTGTGCATAGATTCTATGGTGTGGAGAGCTGGGTATAGGAACTGGTTCTCAAATGGTGCAGGACACCTCAGGGCAGCTGTTGAGTAATCTAATTTCAAAATTGGATGGATAGAGTTTGACTCTAAGTACACAGGGGCAATATCCACTGTAGTTCCTAGAATAAGGTTCTTGATAATAGTTTACCTCTGAATTATGTAACAGATAATAGTTTATTTGAAATTTTCAGAAGATAATAAACTATGATGAAAAAATTAGAAAAAGATTGCCAATAGAGTGACCATTACTTTTGCTGAATTGTTATAATTATAAAATCAAATCCTGGTTTTCTCTGTTGGGTATCTCAACATCTAAAGGAAATGCTATTAAAGAAGCTTACAAATGAATAATCATTCCCAACAACTCACAGCAGCACTCACAGCATGAAAGTACAAGAAATAGGGAAAGTTTTCAAGGAGGGACTGATGAGGGTGAGGATGATTCTCTCTCAGAAAAATGTATTGTGCAAGTGTCCTCTAGAGAAAAAATTTTCACCTGAAAAGAAACAGCATTATGAACACTACAGAACTGTAGATTGCAGGACACTGATCTTATTAAGAACTGATGCTAATTTGCACACTGTCTCCCGCTGAACTAGAAGCAAGTTTACCACTGAGTTTGTTAATTTACGCAGGACACCATTATCTTTGGTTGGACTTAATGTATCAGAGTAGATAGAGGTCATTAGCTGCTGGGTTCATGATTATCTAACATGAATTACAGACAGTATCTCAGAAATCATTTGTTCTGAAGCTTCATTTCTCCTCGTGTGATTTTTTTTCCCCATTGGTGTTTAAATTCCATTTGCAAAACCTTAGACATTGAGTATTACAATACAAACACTCTCTGCTGGTCATTTTGTTTTCTTTTGTTTTTTCTTCATTAACCATTAAGAAAAGTAAAGCAATTTTAAATAAAAATAAAGTTCAAAGGAATGTACTTTGCATTTAATAGAAGTAATAAACAGTCAGCTTGACTTTTAAAATTTGCAATAGTAGACATAATTACAATGGAAGCTGTAAGATCCCATTATAAGTAAATAAATTATTTAGGTAGTTCAGTATTGGGGAAATAAATGGATAAATCTCCCTGATAGATGCTATACCATGCATTTATTTAAACCTTCCACTGGACTTCTGAAGTGTGTCCTGCACCCTAAAATGTTGTTAGAGAAAGAGACTATAGACTGTTGTTGGAATACTGCTTTTAAGCGTAGATCATCACAATCTTACATCCACAAGAAATCGGTCTAGTTAATAAAAATATTTGTGTTTTCTGGTTAAGTAAACACATTTCCATAAAGATCTATGCTCAGTTTATTTCACTTAAATGGAACCAACCATCTACAAATTCATTTACAATTTTTAGATCTGTACAAGCACATTCCTAATAGCAGGGAATGCTTTTGTGTCTCGGCATGATATCTTTAGAAAGAGGTAAATTTTCATTTATTTAAGGCAAGTACTCATACAAGGTAAACCGCTTAGGCATATATGGAGTGTGTTTTCATGGAAGCTCTGTGGCAACAGGAAAATAATAGAACGTAATTGTACAATAAATGGAATGTTGCAGTTTCAAAATTACTCATGCTATGGTGCAGTGAACAAAAAAGAATACAGGAAGATAGAGATACTATTTGCTGGGTTTCGAGCTGCTTTGCTTACAAATTATTTCATTCTAGTTTTATGTGTATTTTAGGAATATCTCTTCTTTTTCACTAGAGAAATATCAATGGGGAAGATATACGTGATCTCCGAATACTGAAAAAAGCTCTAAATACTGAAGGTTGTTTGCATTGTTATCAGAGCTTGGTTATCAGAACTACTTCAGCTATGTAAACTATTTGCAGCAGCTATGTTTTTTTAATAAATTTAGCACACTTTCAGTTCACAGATTTTATATAAATAGGGATTTTGTGTTTTGAAAGTAATTTTCTTTCCAAGGGATTTCTCTTCTTTATGCTAACAATTTAAGTCTTGTGGTTTGTCATGAATTACCTGCTAAGACTATAATTTTGATTATATTTGCCTATCTTTATTCACTTGATCTTACTGGTTACTTGAATAACATGGTATTTTTTTTCTTTCTGTCTGCATGGTTGAAATATTCATGAGGAAGAGAAGGACTTGAAACATCAGGTGTGGCAAGCACATGTGTGCAGGTGTTCACACACCCTTAAACAGTCCGAGAAACAGAATATCATGTAAAAATAGCTGTGAAAAGTAAAAATAGAGCTTGTATACTTATAAAATTGAATTTGTGATTGAACTCCTTGCACCCTGAGACTTCTGTGTTTAACTGGTCTGTGATGTACATATTACTTCAGTACCATTTTGTCAGGTCACAGGTGATGCAAGAACTGCTCTTCAGTGAGGGTACGGCCTCATCAAGCAATGGCATTTAGGAAGAGATTGCTCCACTGCCAGGTGCTCTCTATACCACTGAGATCATGTAGAGCAACTGTAAAGTTCTCTAAATAAACCAGTAGATCAGGAGGAATTCTGCTTCCCAAGAGCACTCTAATTCTTTAATTTTTCAGCATATAGGAATGTGTTAGGTTTGAGCATATGTATAAACTCCTACAGCTTTTATTGTAAATTTTACTGAACTCAAGAAGAAATTTGCTGATGTCCTAGATAATTCTCCAGATAACAGACATTATGAATATTTCAAATAGAGATTAATGACTATAAGGCTAGTTATCTCCTAGCTGGGGAAAATGTCTTGTCCTTTTATTGACATGAAAATTGTGCTTTCTTGCTTAAAGATGTTAAGGCAATGAGGTAGGAAAAAAAATAAAAAGGAGGCATTGTATACTTTATTTCATAACTTTTTTTGCAATATCTTTCAAACAACCTCTGCAAATATACCATTTCTATGTAGCATTTCAAGACTAGTATCCTCCATATAAGATAAAGGTAAAATCCAGTCAATTATGTGGTTACAGCACTTTCAGTGTAACAGAATGTCATATGCTGTTTTGAATAATTCCTTACTATAAACTTATACTGCAAAAATGAGTTAATTTAAAAATCATCACCATCATCTTTCAAAATTACATATTTTTTGAGATAGAGACATCTTTCTTGCATGTGGTATTTAGGATTTCATTTGCTTTAATCCCTTTGGGATATGCCATCCCCACATTCTGGTTCTCTGCTAGACCTTGCATGACAGCTCTCCTTGCAGCTAACCTTAATAACCACCACGCTACATTGTCTCTTTCCCCTCACAGATGCTCCCTATCACCTTTACCTTTTATACCAAGTCATATTCGTTCCTCTAAAGTTTTCTCAGCTCCAGACTTTTACATTAAGTATCTTTTTATAAGACACCACAGGAGAAAACAAGGCAGACTGCTGTTACCTGTATAGTCAGCTTGTTGAAGATTGGGGAATACTAGGATTGCAAAATGTTTGCCAATAGGATAAAAACATATGTAAAGGTAGCAGTGCACCAGACATGACACTACATGGATAAATGTGGGGCTAAAGACTAAAAATTTAGTTAGAGGTCAGAAGCCTGAGCTCTTCTGTTCATATGGAAAACTTTTATTTGTAACTTCTTTATATTTTTGAAACAGTTCAGGTGGAGAAAGGAGAAAGGGATGAAAGAAAATAAGGCCTTTCATACTTTTAGATCTTGGTCAGATGCTTAGCATTCACACATATTCATTGTCTTAGGCAGTGTTTGTCTTTTTTATAATGACAATATATTCTCTACTATTGAAAAAGAAATTCAGAACACCCAGAAATGCCTTTTCCTACAGAGAGGAGGAATTCTTAGGCTATGTTATGTTGAACTGCCGTTAAATATTCTAGCGACCCCAGCTACCAGTCCCAAGAAACTCATTTACTCAAATCATCTACCTCAGGAGAAACAATGTAAAACTGAATTAGGGGAGCTCCTCTAGCAGAACAACAGGAAACTCACAGAAGAGACCTATTAGCAGTATTGTATGATATGCCATCTAAAATACTCTGCTAAAATGGACATGGTTGAAAATAGACTTCAGTGTATCTGTGGCTATTTGTTATCATGAAGCATAAAATAGAGTTTTGACTTCTTTTCCATTTGCGAACACAGCATATTTGTTTTGCTGTAGATATCCAACCCCAAAAAAATATGCTTGCTGTATTGTAATCCAAAAATTATTTCCAGGGGTGATTAATCTACCCTGTCTTGGCAGATTTAAATAAAAGGTTTTCAAAAATCATAGAGAATAAATTTGAGGAAGCACTTATAAACATCACAAAGTTTACAGACAAGTTTTGTACTATTGTACAAAGACAAAAAAAAAAGAAGTCTCCTGGCATAAGAACTGAGAGATTATGTTGCTGTCTGCAATTGAGAAATTGAAATGACTGAGGCAAAATGGTACAGAACACGTAGGTGACGTCATTCTTCACATCCAGGAGGAGGTCACTCTACCTGTGGAGGAAGTGCTGACAGGATGTTTATGTGGGATTGAAGTCAGATATAATTCAGGCAAATGAGGGCAGGAAGAGTGTGTGTAAATAGGAAGTCCTTTAATTTTGTTTAATTTCCTTAATTCTCTTTTTATTGTAACTTCTTTCATACCTGAAAAATTAACTCTTTTCCATGCAAGAATGATAAAAACATAAAACAAATGTATTGTCTTCATAAACTCCAGCCATTTCTATTAAAAATTATTTTAGTTTTACCTTCTTTATTTACATTATTTAGGGAAATGTAAGCAGAAATGTCACTGTCCTTTGGCTGTATTTATTTTTTTTTCCAAGTGGCAGTGCAAGTTCACCGAATCTTAAATTGTGAGTTGATTAGTTTTTAAAAAGGAAAATAGGTGACAATTTATATAACATTACTAGCACTGTTGTTAAAAGATTCAAAGGAAGATTTATTGAGAATGATTTTAACTGTAGTCACTTAGAAACTGATGCTTACTGACATATTGTTCTCAAGTAGATATACTATAAAACATGCAAATGTAGTGATATCTTTGTTATACGTGATGAGTTACAGGAAAAAGAGTTTTGTAATAATTGCAGTGCTTATAATGAAACCATAACATTAGTTTATTCCCCATTTCTCCCACCATTTCATTAATTTATTTTTTGAAATATACCAAAGAAAAAATACCCAAAGCAAGATGAGAATTTTAATGAATCTTTGCTCCTGCTTCTAGACAAGTATACAGAACAAACATAAGTGGGTGAGTTACGTTATGATAGAGCACAACAAACGGAATTATGAAGTTATTGTGTAAATGTCCATATTTTCAGGTATTCACAAGCAAATCACATCAAGAAGTTCCAGTCACCTTTCACAGATTGTCCACATTTAAACACTGACGTATATTTAGACTAAAACATTTGCCACAAAAAATACAATTTACCTATATTAGGTGGTAAATAGTCAATATCAAAAACCATTGCTATTGTGAATCTTTGGTGCATGGTCTCTCTGCTTATCTTCATATAGAAAAAATCCATTGCATTCATAAGAACAAGAAACAGGCAAGTAATGCAGAGGGGAACTGCGAAGACAAGTCCACAAAGAGAAATCTGGTCCACCTTTGGTCTTTTGTTCTTCCCTGTCCGCACTCCCCAGGTCTAACATTTCCATTTTCCCATTTTGCCTTCCTTAAATTATTCTGTAGCTATCTTACATTGTATTCTAGCATAGGCTGTTATTTTTGTCCCCTGTAAATGGATATGATGGGATGGTACTGTACAGTTTCTTTAAGAGATAGGACACTCGCTTTATTTCATGACACTTAGAAGAAAGTAGAAAGTAGAAAGTAGAAAGTAGAAAGTAGAAAGTAGAAAGTAGAAAGTAGAAAGTAGAAAGTAGAAAGAAAGTAGAAAGTAGAAAGTAGAAAGGGACACTTATGTAAATGTCCTTGGGTGACTTACACAGACATTCTTCATGATTTAATATATTAAAACTGGATCTTTGTTCTGCAGTCAAACCGTCCTGAAATATGTTTCTGGATCCTAGCTTACTTCAGCAGGTAAAAACACTGGTTGCAGAAGATTAGCTTGCTATGTTGAGAGAATATCCTAAATAAGAGGGAAAACTGTCACAGCTTTGATGACCAAATTTTTGTTTCCATATATACTGCACAGAATTATCTACAAGTTTTTTTGTTTAATCAATGAATCTCCTTTTTAAATATTATTTTACTTCTACTTGGAGCATTCAATGCAGCAACACTATGTATAAATTATATATAAATCCCACTACCTGATGGTTCCCTTTTTAAAAAATAAGATGAGATTTCTGAAAATTAAAAATATTCCCCCTTTGAAAAAACAAGGATCATACAGTAGTACCACTCTGCTCCTTAAGAAGGTAGAAAAATTTTAAAGCTTCTCTCAACATCCTCATGATCAATAAGAATCATCAGATTACTGAAAAGGTAATATTGCTGATTTGAAATCATTGCCTCTTGCACTCAGCTATAGAAAATTGGTGGCACTACCACAAGGAGATGGTGTCTTATCCTGACTAATCATAACAGGAGGTAGGGTTAATAATTTCAGCAGATGAATGTGATTTCTTTGAGGAATGTAAACTGGTGAGCAGCAGCTCCAGGGAACAGAGGAGAAATTCTGATGACCATTTTCAAATGTCAGCTGTTCTTTCATAATTTTTTTCAAGTTCTTACCTGAAGAACCTATTGCCATGATACAACAACTGTGTACAGCTACTAATTAGCAGAGTCCACAAACCTGAAGAAAACTCTTGGGCTTCTTCATACCCATCATCTACTGAGGAATTTGTCTGAAAATCAGCCCTTTTTCTATCAATATGCCTTACAAGGAAGTATATACTTTTTCCAATGAAGAGTCTTAGCTTGAAACGTGTAACTCAAAGTAGGTTTTTAGCCTCTTCTTTGAAGGAAGAAGTGTGGGAGGTGAACAGAAATCATTCCCCATAATCAAAACATGCCCCCTTGAAGAAATGTCAATGACAACATTTCACTTCTACCAAGACAAGTTAGGTATTTTGAGCAGTCGTCCAGGGCCGACAAGTTCCAGTGCCCCATCACTTCAACAGGTGCTTTATGCCTCAAACCATATATATTCTTCTGAAATGAAGTAAGGATTTCAGTCCAGCTGTCTTCTCCACTTTTCATGCAGCACTGGTCACAGAGAAACTGAATGTCACTCTTTAGCCTTGTGATTACAACAGTCACCTGGCAGTGGGGAGAGCAGAACTCCATTCCTTTACTACTTTGTTTGAATGGTTTCCTTAGTGGAATCTTCTAACCAGTGAATTTGTCTTGTTTGCTTTCACAGTGTCTGTCTCTGGCCTACTGAATAATTTTTATCAACTGCAAACCGCCATGCTGAATAAGGTAAAGACAGTTGTCATCTTCATGTTGTGTGTGCCATGCTGGAGCTGGATGAGCTATGAGCAGGTCAGAGGCAAAACTGTAAATTCCTATTGCATCACTGTACAGCAAAACACTGCATCTGGTGTAGTGGTCAAATGTAGAAAGGAGAAGTAATAATGAAGAACTAAATATGAAGCAACCATTCGCTAGCTTAAAATTATCTTAAAAAAACTTCAGCTGTGTTTACATCAGTGATCTGAAATTCCTGACAGAACAATATGATCAGAATGATCATATATTACCCAGGCTGGAGCTAATAATTAATGAATTCTTTTTTCAAAAGTATGTTTATCTATATATATGTGCTTGAAGGTTCCATTTGACAGTGCATACCAGGATTAAAAACAGAGTGCTGCTGGGTCGCTTTCTAGTATCAAGTGTTAATCAATTATTGTTATACTATGGCAATAAAGCTTTGTAATAAAGAAAGTGAATATTTTTCATCAATTTCAGACTAAAAGAGAAGTGCAGGTGTATTTTTTTGATGATTATTTATGGAATTTGACCTGGAATGAAACGCTGCCTTTTGTTAATTTCTACTTATGACTGGATTTTGTAGTAACACAAGTAAAATTAGGCAAAGCTTGCAGAGTTAATCCTAAAACAATAAATAAAAAGTTTAAATAAGAGTTTTGCCTTAAGTCAAGTTAAAGAAAAAATATCCTGCATCAATGCCTGCTCCACTTATTCATGCGCATACCTTTCTATTTAAAATAATGGTGCTACACTTGAATGAACATGACTTGCCTCTGTTAGAAGATCTGATTATTAAAAGGGAGCTCAAAGGAACAAGATCTCCAACATTAGAAGTACACCAGAAGTAACTGAAATCAGTGAAATTAACAATACAAAACAGAGCTTGCAAAATCAGGTACTTTGGTTTTGAAGAAAAGAAGAAAAATTGAAAAAGAGAGTGAAATAATAGTATATTTACCACTCTTTTGGTGAGAATAAATATGTTTTGGTAAGAAAGCAGTTTCTCTATATCTGATTTATCCAGCATGGCAGAAAAATTTACACAACAAAAGACAAAACCTTTTAATAAAATTGAATGCAATGTGCAATTAGAAAGTGGACATTTCCTCTTGTCCTAGTGAATAACATAAGGATCTTGTATTCCATTTTGGTTCACAACACCTGTGATGAATTATTTGTAAATGCAATGAATAACATTACTAGGAACATGTCAAATTATACGTTGATAATGAATTTTTGGATGCATCTGCTATGTAATTGTTCCCAGCGGATGTGTATTCATCTTCACCTGGCATTATTTTCCTGATTTTGGGGTTTGTTTTTTATTATGCATTTTCATTTTTATCATAATTGTTACAGTGATCCCTGCTCCTTTGTTCTAATCAGGTCCCTTTGACGGTGTTGCACATTCTAAACAAAAGAGGAGGGGAAAACACACCAGGCTATTGGCAAAACAAAACACTGGCCTTTATTTGTGACTTTCTAAGTGCCTGCTTGGCCTCAGAAGGTTGGGTGGTGTTGACAGGGACCAGTTGTTTCCCTGAATGCATCTGCCAGCTGCTCCAGGCATGTGTTCTGCAGAATAGGAGGTGAATAAACACTAAAGCTGCTCTGCTGACAGACAGGTACATGCTGCTTTTACTAAGTCCATCTGAGACTTTTCTTAAAAAGGTAAATAAAGCGACTTAGTAGCATAGGATGCTATGTTTTTTCACAACACTCTGTTATACAGAAATGCTTACAATGAAAATATCTGTCATCAGTTCATGGTTTTAGTAAGCAATCCTACATTAATTGTGTTTATGCAAACTTTCTGTATAATGTACAGTTTCTCATGCAGAGGTCATTTTTACTTTACACAGTATACTTGTCTCTCAACACGAGTAATTTCAAAAAGCTGCCAAAATCAACTGATCAAATACTGGCTATATGAGTGCAGAACTCAGGCTTTTATTAAAATTTTACCTTTCTTTGTGATTTGGTAAATCATTTACAGCATCTGCCTGAGACCAATTTCCACTCTGAAATATTTGCTCTGCACTTTACACCCTTTTGAATTCTATATTGGTATATCCAGCAGCTGATATTTCTGTCTCACTGAGTTGTGGATTGAACTACACGAGCAATTTTAGCCACTGTGAAAAAAACAGTTTGGTTCTGGTCTTTTCCAGATGTTCAGGATATCTGTTCCAGGATTTTTGAGATAAAGGAAATCACTGAGCTTCATATCTAGATTTGATTTTCTCCCTTGCCCTGAATTGACAGGGATAGGTTTTTCCCTATGAGAAAAATCTACAGAAATTTAAAAAAACCTTAATTTAAAAAATGAAACCCAGAGCCTGAAACACCTACATTCTCTTCTCTTCTCTTCTCTTCTCTTCTCTTCTCTTCTCTTCTCTCAAACACTCATTGGCATTTGAAATTTTTAAAATGTCTTTAAACATTTGTAGACAGGCTACATTCAGCCTGATAGTTCCGTGAGGTCTCATTATAATAATTTATGAGAATCATAGAAACGCAGAGTTATTTTTATTGGAAGCAACCATAAAGATCATCTAGTTCCCACTCCCTTATCATGGGCAGGACACAAGATAGGCAGGACAGGGGCAAGATGTTGTTCTTAAAAAAACAAAAAAAATTCTAAATGTTTGGCATTATGAAAGGTGATATAATCTGAAAGTAAAATACAACTGGTCTCTTTAATCTCTGGGAAATGTTTGTATTCAGAATAAATTTAAACTATTTTTCCCCCAGCGTTTCAACATCAGTCTCCCTGCATGCAGCACAGCATGCAGCTACAAAGTATGTACTGAGATTTTTTCTTTAATTGTGAATGTGAAATATAAACTTAGCATTACATCACCAACATTAGTTTGCAGTAATTTTTACAAACATGTCTACAAACAGGTCTACAAACAGGTCTTCAAAAAGAGTACTGCATGAATGCAGATTATATTGCATTTATTCACATTAAATAATTAGAAAGTGAACATTAAATTGACAGTAATGTAGAAATGTGTTTATTTATAAGGCTTAATAGCTGCAGTACCATATCAATACTTTGTACAAGGACAGAACCTCTTAACAAGGAGTATTTTCAAAAACGTTAATGAGCTAAATGTTAGGGTCACATGGAACTAAATTTTTCTCTTTATTATGATAGCCTGAGCTAAGGAAATAGATGCATTTAACCTCACAGTTACTTCATGAACAGTGGGACCAGAATCCAGTCAAATATGAGCTGTTAATATCAATGCTTTATAGATATATTGTACTTCAATTTGATTTGTACTTATAGAATATGTTTACATTTTGGATACAGACATAGTTGTTTTTCTCTTCACTATCATTTCATGTCAGTAGGTCTAATATAATCAACAACGAAAATATCTATTCACCATCATTTAGTAAATTACACCAGCTCTTCCCATTTAAATCTGGACTTTGAATTTCTTAAAAAAAAAGGATTACAGCTACTGTCTGATGTGTATTTGGAATTTAGCCCAAATTGCAGCAATAGGCACACATAGCAAAATATTTAATTTAATCATTCATTAGTCTAATATGTATGTTCCTCCTCTGATCCTGCAAATTTCTAATGAGGCAGTTGAACATCCTCAATTTTTGTTCCTCTGGGATTTTTTCATCTGTCAAGAGAATTTTGCCCAATTATATCCAAAAAATTATGAAAATGGAATTCAAGTATCTTAGCTTATAAAAGCTATAATAAAATAAATGCCACTTTCTTCATTATGTTAAACCAATTAAATCTAATTTCTCTTCTGTTTCCATACATAAGCAACAGCTGTACATGCCATCCATTGATAATTAATTGCTTCCAACTGCCTGCCAATGAGTAGTATTTCTTTAAATTAGTGAAACAGCACACCACCAGCCTCCAAGTACACCAGGGCACATCAGATCAAGCAACATGTGTGACATATAATAAGGCACATGTTTCTGCATGTACAGAAGAAGAGCATCACATGCTCGTGCAGTCACTGCCCTGGGCTGCAGAATGACCACAGACACCATGGGGCCTGGCACACAAACTGTCCATAGGGCATCCCACAGGTTTGCCTGGCCTAACAGCTAGGATGTACAACACCTTTCCACAGTGGCCCTGCTGCCAAACACAGCCTCCTTCAACCAGCAGGCAGATAATGCTTTGGAAAAGTGGTTTGCCATTTTTTAAAATTTGCATTAATTTGCCAGCAAATTATTTTCTTTAAGAAGAGGACACATAGCCAAAGAGCCTAGAACTATAACTGAATTGTGTCTGGTCTGGGTTGTTATAGAAATGAGTTTATGTGACCCAGAGACAGCAAGGTAGCCATGTGTCTTATAGTTAATAGTATATGAAATTTTTATTATTTTTTTTCTGTTTGAAAAGTTTGTCATAAAGATTTCATGTGACAAGAGATTTTTTCCGAAGATATTTGAGGAGGAGGTTGGGTGGCAGCCGGAAAAAGCTTTTATTGTTTACACTTGAAGTTCAAAAGAAGTAATGTGTGTGCCAAGCCTTTGTAAAAACAAACAATAAACAAACATTTTTTTCAGTGAAAAGTGAAAGAAAATGCAAATATTTTGAAAAGGTACATTGATTTTTCAGGCTTAAGCCATTGAGTTAAGTTTTTACTCTCTCTATTCTGACATGGTTTTCTTTACTTGGATTTTCAAGTTTTGTGTTCTGTATGTATGGATATGAGTCCAACTTTTAAAACTGTGTGCATATGAAAGAGAGGAGAGCAGACCTGGTGTCCAGTGTACTTCATGTACTCTGATCTGAAGTAGAAGAGAAAAAACTAAAGCATCTGTAACTACACAAATGTAAAGCTTGGGTAAATGAGAAGCAAATTAGACATGAATATAATCAAGACATGTTAAAACCATTAAAAGCCCCATGATCAAAACACCCCAGTTTTCTGCCTCTGAAAGTACCACGGGTGACATTATGGACAACACACACGCCCACAGCTTTCTACAGTCAATTCCCCTCATACTCTCCCAGTTAGCAGAACTGCTGCATTAAGGGATATTAGAAGGCAGGTGCCTGCCTAGTCTGTGTAAGAGTCATTCACAGACCTGTTGTTTTTCTTATTCGTTTAGGAACCTGCTCATACCATCTGTCCTTCACAGCCTTCTGTGGAAGTAAGTCTCTAAAATTATCTAGATTCTGCACAAAGAAGTATTTTCTTTTGTTTGTTCTTTAGATGACTTGTATAGAATTTAGTGAGTGGTCCTTGCTCTCATACTGTGTGAAACTTATTTACCAGTTCCACAGCCAGATTATCCAGTTGGTAATAAACCACAATTCTCCCCAGATCTCTCCAGTCCCAGGCTTTTTATCCTCCTTATAAAGAGTTCATCCATCTGCTTATTTTAATTTCCTCCTATGTTCCTCCTTCAATTTCACAGCATCTCTTGAGACAGAGACAAAACTGTACACAGCACCAAAATTGTGGGCACACACATTTTTATACAGCAGCAAAATTATGTGCTCTATCCTGTCTGAAAAACCTTTTCAGATAATGTCCTGCATTTTGTTGACTTTGCTTAATACTGCACACTGAGCTTGTGACCTCAGAATCTTGCCAGGGATGACTCCAAGATACTTTTCCTGACTGCTGGGTGGTAAGTCTGAATTCAGCATTGAGGCACAGCTCAGATTATTCTTCCCCAATGCATTGCCTTAGATTTTTTTTGTGTTGCATTTCATTTGACATAATATTTCTCTGTTTAGTTTCGCCACCTTCCTTCTCAGCTCTGAAGTTCCTTCAGCCAGCTGGCAATGACTTCTGACCACACAAAATAGCTTCATATTATCTTAGACTTGGAGATTTCACTGCACACTCTCTTCTCCAGGCCCTTGATGAAAATGTTTAATAAAACCGGTGTCAGTGTCTATCCCTCAGGGACCTCAATGCTGAAAATGAAATATTCATTCTGTAAAACAACCAAAGAGCTCACCTCTTTGCTTTCTATTCTTTAACCAGTTTGCAATCCATAAAAGACACTCTCTCAACATCTATGGTGGCTGGGTTTCTTTACTAACCCTGTAAAAGGCTTTTAGAAAATCCAAACATTTTATGGCTCCTGTATCCTCTTAATCCACGTGCTTACTGACAGGACTCCAGCAGGTTAGAGAGGCTGTATTTCCTGCTGCAGAAGTCATGATGCTTCTAGACAGTTTCTATCTGTGTGCTCCATGATTGTAGTCTTTATTACAGAGTCTACCTTCTTACCAGGAATACAAGGATATGAGCACAGCTCATGATACCTGAAAGGCTAAATGAAAGATCTGTACATGTTTTTTTTGTAAATCATGTCATGCACATGCTTTTTGTAATATGTCTGTGGAATACAGCTTTTTAATATCATAAGCATTATTTATTATTACAAATTCATTAAGAATGGAAGTTTTCTACTTGCCAGTTTTCATACCCTGCTGCAGAATCATTAATTATGCAATAAACTCTGAGGAAGGAGTTGGAATAAAAAGGTATGGACATAGAAAGAGTTGGTTTGCACATTATGCTTCCCCCTTACACACCAGGTCTTTTCCAGGACCCAATCCTGCACTCTGTCTGGCAACTGGAAATACGCCTTCTTTGTGGATAACAAACTCTGGCACCCCTCACTTGTTTTACAGAAAGGCAGACTAGCATATTGGTGTTTGTCAATAGCTTTAGACACTTTATCCTGGTTCTTCTTTAATAAGAATACCTCTAAAATATTTTTATAAAAATTACACTTACATGGAGGCAGTATTCCTGCCTACATTTTAGAGCCCACACAGATTTTTGCCTTGGCACTTCAAACACCAAGTTCAGTGTTTCACCTTTGGTACAATCAATAAGACAAATGCCTGACCTTCCCTACTCAAGGCTCTGAAATACTTGTCTTCTCAAAACTGCATTTAAACCAAAGAACATGATCAATAGTTTGGTATTTTGCACGTGTCTATTATGAATATATTAAATACACTGCATATGCACAATAAAAATATACTCACTCCCTATAAATTCTATTCAGTGTATACATCTAAACCACAGCAATTTAGTTATTTACTGGGTGCTACAAGAGCTATAAAATGCCACTTTCTAAGAACACAACTGAGGCTTAAGTCAGCATTTTTATGATATCATCTGTACTGGGAAAACATTAAAGGCTCAATATTTAATAAACATAATAAACATCCCCATGAAACAAATTGTTCATAAACTACCTGTTTAATTTTTCAGGGCTCCTGAACCACATATTTTCTTATTAGTTGTGAGCCTGCTGGGTTGCAGGATAGATAGGGCCTGTCAGGGATAGAATATAATGTAGCGGTTTTATGAATTATTTCTGTGAGGAAAAGCCTATTACAGCTGACAAGAGGATGATGATATTAGCCCATCATCATTCAGATGGCACCACCCTTCCCCCTTTCATCCATCAGACCTCTTGTATGGAGGCTGAAAGCCATAGACTCTTTGCATAGCCAACACAAAGACAAATACTGCTCTTTTTCTGCGTCCATGAAACATTTAGTATTTCATTTTGAATCATGGCAGATGACAGTAACAAATGGCCTAATGAATCTCCCTTATTGTCCCTTGTGAATCTGAAGATGAGCTAAAAGTAAAATCTCTGTTTCTTTTTTTGGACATGCTCGTTTGGGATTGAAAGGTTTTCACTGCATTCTAAATAGCATTCCTCAGTAACTGAAAATTAGACCAATAAACCAACAAGCAACTTGCAAACCACACAGCTATACCACTGCAGACCATTCTTCACCCCGTACCTTACCAATATTAATTTTGGGAAAGTGCTTAGATCAACTTTGGCACAATTACTTAAGTCAATAACCAAATGTTAATAAAAGATAATGAAAAACCAATAATAAATCAACATAATGAAGTTCTGCATTAGACAACAATAGGAATACATCAGTGGGCATCGTGAATTCTAGACCAATTCTACCACCTTTTTGTTTTATTTAGAAGAAAATACACTAACAGTGCCCACACTTTCCCACAAGAATATATTTAAATTTGTAAGATCAGATGATCTTTGTTTGCCCATGCAGGGCATTTTACAGGCAGAAATTAATAATGTGGCTAGAAATAGTTTAGTGAGCACTGCGTCATAAAGACCTTGCTCTCCTTGATCCAGCTGTTACATGAGCTTGTCTTTCAGCTGTGTAGGTGATTGCTGCACCTGCATCTACCCCCCTCTGTAACTGTTTTAGGCACAAGCTGGTCCCTGACCTGGGTAACTCTGGGCTGCATGACGACCCCCATGCATTCTTAGCATTCACCCCAGCACAGCTGGATCCCACACCTTGTGTAAGCCACATTGGCCCCCCTGTGCTAGTATGGTGTGGCCATATGCCTTTAATCCCTGGCTGCCTCCCAACGCCAGGTCAGAAATAGAAATGTGAGCACATTTCCTCAGTGTGTTTTGGTCACCTTTCAGCAGACACCTGGATAAACAAGTATAGAGGGAGCTGCAGCAAGGTCCTCCAGTCTGTCTGATGAGGAAACTAAGACAGACTGCATCTATCCTATAACATAGGCAGGAAAAATTCTTCTCATTATTCTCATTTATTCTTCACTCTGGCTCCAAGATGTTCTGATGTTCTGTACATTCGCCTATGACATGACTACAGTTGTTGAGGTGCAACGTCTATGCTGTCTTACCAAAGTGGTTTATTATGTATATAAAGATTAAAAAATCATGTTTCCTTCCCCTATCTGAATAACTCTTCCCTTCAATTTACAGCACTTTTTTCTCCTTTAAACTGGTTTCGTCTATCCCAAAACATTGTGATTCATTGAGCTTTGCTCTTCAAGAATGTCTCCCCCGATTCCCTCTCATGCAACACTCAAGCTTTCCTTCAGCAAAGCACAAGAGAGAGAAATGGCAGGAGCTCCTTTTAATTTATTATGAAAAGTTGTGAAAGTACTTCAGTATCAAATGCTTATTTTGTTTTGGCAGGAAACCTAACCAAAATGGCTTGCTTTATGTAGGAAACTTTTTGCACAGCTTTGTTTGTATCTACTGTAGGCACATGTGCATTTTTGACATGACAGATCATAATGGCTCTTTCAGAGCCATTACAGTTACCAAGTAAATCCTTCTTAGTTCAAGTACATGTAATTGATTCCCATAGACTCTAATAGCTCCAAAACCAAGGCAATACCCTTACCAAACATAAAAGCAGTGGCAGGACTAATACATAATAGCAGTCAGTTTTTACCACCATAGTACTAGAAAATGATGAAGTGCTAACAACACGGCTTTTTTATTTGCTGATTTTTGGCACAAAAAAAGGGTAATAATTTCATAACATTACAGTGATATCATTCCTGCATAGTCCTGGTAAACCCATAAATCCTCAAACATCACAGTAGTCATCTCAGTCTCCATATGGAACATAAACTAAGGGCTTGTCCGTTCAACTTCTTTGCATACAAATATTCCACTACAGTTTACTGGGGCAAGTGCCTGTACAGGTTTGGGTTTTTTTTCTTGTAAATTAGGGATGCGGAATAAAAGCAGTTCTCTTCTGCACTCAGAAAGCTTTAGATTTGTATTGCTCATGGAGGAAGTGTGCAAAACCTTCTCCCAAGCAGCTGCCTGAGTAGTGAAATACAGAGCAGGCATTACATTTTTTCATGTAATTGTCTGCTCTTCAGCATGTCTGATAGATTCGATAAACAGCTCGGCAAGATATGTCCCTGCCTTCCTACTGCATAAGGATATTCAAAAGGTTAATGTCTTGCTCATGAACATAGATGACCAATGACCCCAAAAGGAAGGAGAGCACCAAATGATATATTGACAAGAAGAGCCATTTTCTTTCATGCGGTGACAATAGGTAAAGTACGATAAAAACCTCCTCCTTCTCTTTTTTTTTTTTAATGACTTTTGAAGAAAAGACAAGTTTTTAATTTTTTTTTTTTTTGTTCTGAAAGAGTTTATATCACCATAGAAAAAGGTGCTGTAAACTTCAAGGAGCTAATGTACCCTTTCTAAAGAAGTCTCAGTGGAGATCATAGAAATTTCACAACTCCCATATGTTAATAATATCTTTGAATATAAAATCCAAATTAAAAACTGGAGCTGAATAAAATACTTTTGTTAAAAGTAACATTTTGAAATGCTGTCAGTAACTATCATAAATATTTGAGAAGTTAATATTTTAATCTTCAACTATAGCTCTGAAAACACTTTTAGTGACAGACAGTGCTTCATTAATAGAGTTCTGTATGTCTAATTGCTTTAGGCAAAGTGGGTTGCATTATTTTGACACATGACATGCAATTAGTACATGGTCACACGGCTAAAGGAAGATTTTACACCTTTTTTCCTTCTACATTCAGAGTGGATAATTAGCATATTTTTTCTGCTTAGAATAATCATCAGAGCCTTAGATCAGAAATTGCCTAATGAGGTAAAATTCCAGTTGTTGACATTAATACATGTGACATTTTTTCAGTTGTAAAAGTAAACCTACTGCTGCTATTTCATTTGCTCTTTCCAGCGTATTCCTAAGATTCAGCTATGGGGATTTTTTTGCATCAAGCCATTGAGTAATCATATATTTTCAACAGAGAGAGGGACGAATGAGGTTTTTATATTTTAGTATATTTACTTGATAGTGGTACTTTAAGAAAATTAAATTTGGCTATAACCTGCAGCCGCTGCAGGTAGACTGCAGTTGTGTTAACAAAAAAAGCAAACCATGATCACAACATACAGGTTTCTTCCTTATGAATTTCTTTGATATATTAAATATATATGTATATATACAGAAAATGGGAACACATTTTGCTCAGCTATAAGACTCACTCTATAGGCTATATGCAACAGTCCCATAATGAAAGTCTGTCTTTTTCCATAAAAACATATTTTGATTATCTTTTGTAGAAAAAATAATGAAGATTCATTGCGGATAAGCTGATCTAACATAATACACTCAGCCTACAAAAAACGTTTTCCTAAAGGAGACATTCTGAAAAATTTTTAAAAAGGATTATTTTAGGTACTTTTAAGTAGATTTTTTCCCCTTTGCATTTAGTGCAATTGCATATGATCACCTTTTACATTAAATTTTTAAGCATCATAATAGTTAACAGCAAAGGAAGTGGTTTGGATTCTTGTTTCTTCACTCCTTATTCAGATAAACTTTCCTCTGAAAAATTTGCATGAGGTGTGGGATCTGCAATTGAGGCAGATTTTCAGGATCTGAGTTCTGCTATTTCCTCTGAGTGTAGAACACAGAGCTTTTCCATAACTACATCAGAGACTTAATGCTGCCTATAACAAAGGGCAGATTTAAGCAAAAGTTTTTAGCTTTTAATATCCTGCTATTTAATTAAATGCATAGAAGAGAGGAATCACAAACCATGCTCCTGCCTTATTTCATATATTATATTCCCCAGGTTTGAAGCAGTTGTAGGGTTAGCATTTAACATTGATAGGGTAAAAGGCACACAAACAAAAAAGGCACAGGCATTTACCTTTTTTCCCATTAATTGGGAGGCAAATGTGTAAACAAGCTTGCTAACCACAGGAAGTATGAGTTTATAGACTGACCTGACTACATCATAGACATCACAGGAGACCAGGATGTCCATTGTGCTTCAAATCTACTTTTTTTTTCCCTTTTGTGTTTTAATATGAATTGAATTGCAAGTGAACAGTACTAAGGTAATGATAATCTTTCCCTTCAGCACAGGTGTCCCTGGCATATTTTTCCTATTGCTATTTACCTTGATAGCAATGATTTCTTTAACATCACTTCTTCTTTTATTACAATTTTCTACTTTTCTCTTCATGTGTAGCAGTCATATTGATTTTACATCTTTTTAGATAATCAACAGCTTCTGCTTTAAGAACTCCTTTCAATGCTAGCCCACCTGGTAAGACCTCATGAAAAAAACTCTAAAACATAAATTAAAAAAGAATGTAAGAACCTGCACTTCAGATCATGATGTTTGTGATGTGAAGCAGTTCCACTGAATGGAACAGAACAAGGCAAAACAATAAGTCAATAAAATACGCTAGCAACTGACAGGGAAAAAAATAAAGCAAGTCTCCTCTTTCACTAACTTCATTTTCTCTTCTTAACTTGTTTACAGTGAAAAATGTAGACGTCTATGAAACACAGGATAGAAGAAGAGGAATCCAAAGTCCATTGGTGGCTACTGAATATCATGGTGATCATGAAATGTCCACCTCTGACTCCCTGCTCCCATAACAGCCAGATGCTTGGAAGGTATGTTCCCAGAAGATAAACCTCATACATATATTTACTTTTACTCTTCCCCTATCTTTTTCTGATCATTTATCAGATGGACAAGATGGGCTAGATATTCTAAAGCAGTCTGACTCTTCTATAGCATGCACTAAATGGTGTGTTGACATTGTTTAGAGATAAATTTTCATCAGTCTTAAATAGAACTGATAAGCTATTATATGTGACCATTTTTGCTCTGAACATGTGGCATGTAGCATTATTTTATTAATATATTCTCTGCTATGCCCTGGTGCTAAAGGTAGGATTGTACAGAGCTCAGAGAGCTCATGTTAGAGATGGATGTGTGTAATACTAACTATTCCACGTGTATCCCACTGAATTTTGGAATTACATTGTGCTGCTCTCTAAAAGCTTGCAGCTTCTGATAAGAAAAAAAGCTTTTCTAAACTACATTTACACTTGTGATGAGATTGTGATAGTGGCGTTTAGTGGAAAGATGCAGTCATTTAGCAGCAAGTTAATGAGAA
Source organism: Rhabdornis inornatus (assembly GCA_013397075.1). NCBI lineage: Eukaryota > Metazoa > Chordata > Aves > Passeriformes > Rhabdornithidae > Rhabdornis > Rhabdornis inornatus. The sequence goes on along the minus strand of VWZS01007385.1, from coordinate 626,921 downwards.
ACCAAATGTCCACAGATTATGTTAGACTGCCATAATCTACCACATCACAGTAAATCAATGAAGATCCAGCTGGCAAACAGCAGTATGCAGGAAATCAGAAACACCAGAGAGGCAATCTTTGACATTTTTGCTTAAGCATACGTTCACTGATCTTATTAATTTTCTAAAAGCTTGAGAGACTAAATAAAAGAGAATAGAAATTCACAGAGTCAACCCAGATGTAGAAAGATCCTCACAACTACAGAAATATTGCTACAAATTCTCAGAATAGCCTGAAACCAAACTGAATGCATACCAGCAGGATTTGTTTCAACAAGGCCAACATGAAAAAAAAAAAGTGTTCAACATGTTTTAAATGGTTGCATTGGGTTTGTGCTGCAAGGTTTTGATAGCAGGGGAGCTACAGCAGTGAGAAGCTGCCAGAAGCTTCCCTATATCCAACAGAGCAAATTCCAGGAGGCTCCAGGACTGACTCACCGTTGATCGAGGCTGAGACAGTCAGCAGTGGTAGTAACACCCCTGCGATAACAATTTAAGAAGGAAAAAAGATATTATTACACAAAAGTAGTTGTGGCCAGAGAATAGAGGAGTGAGAACATGTGAAAGAAACAACTCTGCAGATGCAAGGTCAGTGGAGAAGGGGGCAGGAGGTGCTCCAGGTGCTAGAGTTGAGATTCCCCTGCAGCCCATGGTGAGGCAGCTGTGCCCCTGCATCCCCTGGAGGTTCACAGGGACGCAGAGTTCCACCTGCAGCCCCTGGAGGTTCATGGTGCAGCAGAGATCCACCTGCAGCCCCTGGAGGAGACCCACACTGCAGCAGGGGATGCCTGAGAGGAGGCTGTGACTGAACCCATGGAGGTCTGTGCTGGAGCAGGCTCCTGCAGACCCATGGAGAGAGAAACACACACTGGAGCAGGATTTACAAGTAGGACTTGTAGCCCCATGGGGGCCTGTACTGGAGCAATTTGTGAAGAACTGTAGCCCATGGGGAGGATCCACATTGGAGAATTTTGTGGAGGACAGTCTTCTGTGGGAGGGACCCCACAATGGAGGAGGAGAAAGAAGGACTTCTCTCTCAGGAGGAAGCAGCAGCAGAAAAAATGTGATTAACTCATTATAATCCTCATTCCCCACCTCCCTGCATGGCTGTGGGGGAAGAGATAAAATAATCAGGAATAAAGTTAGAGCCCAGGAAGGAGGGAAGGCATGAGGAGAAGGTGTTTTTAAAATTTGTTTCACTTCTCATTCTCCTACTCTGATTTTGATTGGTGACAAATTCAGTTAATTTCTTCAAGCTGGGTCTGTTTTGCCCATGATGGCAATCAGTGAGTGATCTCTCCCTGCCCTTATCTCAACTCATGGACCTTTGGTCATATTTTCTCTCCCTTGTCCAGTTAAGGAAGGGAGTGATAGAGAGGCTTTGGTAGGCACCTGGCATCCAGTCAGAGCCAAGCTACCACAATGGTATTCAGCTAGGACCATTATATAAATAGTAAATTTTTTTGTAGCATTGATCCTGATCTATTATTTCCTCATTTTCCTATTTTTATCACTGGTACCAGCTGGTAGATATTTGAAATTAGACCTGAACAAATAATTGGATGTTTTGGTTCACTGACATAACAGAAAAACTGGGAGTGGGGGAAGGGACTGATCATTTTAGACTGATTAGGAAGGATTATTTGTTTGGTTTTGGTTCTTAGCCACAGAACAATGAGGGGAAAAAACCTGCTTCTGAAAACATAAAATGATTATTTAATTTCTAGGTTGTGTACTTTATTTTAATTTTATAAAAATTTACTTCAATGAAAATATTAAATATTTCTTATAAAAACTTCAGATTATTTTTTTTCTTCCATTTTGATGCTGGCTGGAACTGTTCACCAAATTAGGCATCATTTTAACAAAGAATTTTTATCAACATAATTTTTTTTTTAATGGAATATAATATATGATCACAAATGTTTTCCTAGTTCTACTTGAACTATCTCTGGATTCTGGCTTCCAGAATTAATTAAGTAGGAATCATACAGGAATCATTTTGTGTATTTCTTATTCTTAGACCCCCTTAGAGAGTCAGCTCCCTGGAATGCATTAGGGAAGCTGTGGAAACTGCCATATTGTCTACTTTCTATTCATTGCCACAGTTCCAGAAGGCATGTAGCAGTAAAGAATCATTGAGACACATGGAAGATATTATACCTACACTATGACCCTTTTGGCTGGTTGTATCTGGCACAAAGAGCAGTAGGGCAATGCTGAATCTTCATTTTTCGTAATCACATATAAACACTTCTCAGAAATATGATCAGTTGCACTAGGCAATGTTTAATGTACTTGCATATTTTAGCCTTTTGAGTAGGAAATTAGGTGTGTGGGGAAGTAGTGCAGATGCTTTCGTGATTTTCTAGCTTTGATGAGTTTTTTTTCTTTGACATCACTATTTTAGGGTCACCACATGAATTCCTATACTTCCAGAAAAATGCACTCAGTTGCTTCCTTGCCTAAACTTCTTTCAGTAGCAGCTGCAGAATTTAATTTCAGGATCTTTTTTTCAGAGAGTTCTGAGATTAAAAGGGATCAAATTTCCCCAACAACCAATGCTTTCTACATATCTAGTCTTAAAAAACTTACAGATCTAACCAAAGTGGTACAATCCCTATGAAAGAAATACAAGAAAGGGTCACTTCCAATATTTTTTTGTGTTGCTCCCCTGAGAACTTCCTGTTTGTGCTTGGTAGGGTGAAAATAAAGCGCTCATCTTGCAGAGTACACTGAATTATACTCTCTTGCTTTTTAACCTGTTCACTAGCAAAATTCCTGTAATATCTAATGTAGCATGCACATGTCACTTTATTGCTTTCAAGATACCAGAATAATTTCTCTGAGATTATGATCTTAATTTCCCTCTTCCACTGCTCTGAATGTATTTTTCTCTTACCTTTCATGATGAGAATGCAACTTCCTCCCCAGTGCCTTCTCTGTAACCTGGACAACCCTATTTTACTATGCCAAATTGTAAAACATGACTGAAATCAATTATGATGAAGCAAAATCAGATTCTGTGAATATATTCACTAGGCACTAAGTTGCTTCAACAATTTTTTGATACCTGTGTCCTATTATATTTCCACACAGCAGAAGTGGATGCATGGTCACTTAATGGACATGGGGTCAGAAAAAAAGAAAGTTGTATACAAAACTTGCCGGAATTACAGTCTCATGGATCAGTCAAAGCTAAAATTTTTCTTTGTTGGAAACTGCAATCCAGGTTTGCAGGTTTCCATCCCTGCTTTTGGTTTGATAAAACTGATTAGGTAGTTGAGATGCATAAAATAAAATGTTTGTATTTGTAATTTTGGAACAAATCTTTGTCACTTTCTTTGTTACGCAATCCTGCCAGAAATTTCTGTGAAGTAGCTTTTAAGTATTTGTGCACACACACACAGACCCTGTTCTTCCAAGGGAATTTGCAGTTCCTGCAAAATTAAATGCATCTAAATTCGGACATTTACAATACAAAAAGAAATAACTTGGAGGTCTTTTTAAATTTCATAGGTCAAGCCTTTAATGAGAATTGGAAGGTGGGAATTGGAATACTTACATAAAATTTTCAAGGGCCACAACATTTAAATTATTGTGTTATATAAACAGATGTACTAAATGTAAAGAGGTGTAAAGAATTTGCCTCCATTTACATTCAACAGAGAGCAATGATAAATTTAAACATAACAAATGTGTGTCCACCAGCTAAGCAAGTGTCCTTCAGCAGGATACACTGGTGTATTCCAAAAGCAGACAACAGCTTAATAGGGTAATGGGGAAAAAGAGACAGAAAAAACCTACCCTAGCATAATACCATTAGTAATGTTTCTTTTACTTATCTTTTGAGCTACAGTTTTAAAAAGCAATAATACATTCATAATTTCAGTGCATCTCATTCCATGTTTAGATTCTGATCTGCCACAATTGTTACATGAAATTACGTTGCAGTTACTTCAACCAGAAACACAAAAAGGTTATGACTTTCTTGTTTCAAAAGACAGAATTTATAGCTAAAGGGCCTATTCTTCTCTCAAAGAGCACATATAACATTAATTAAGGGCAATGGGAATGACATGTCTCTACTACAAGGAAAACGTAAAATTTCATTAAAATATTTGTTAGTAATATTGTCAATTATTAAAGTTCATAGTCTCAATTTAAAAGAATTAGGTAATTTTGAGAACTTTTTATAATATTACTTTTTAATCTCAAAAAAAAAGAATCTGAGAACCATTTAGACAGTAGTAGAGAAACTGGGATGGAAAAACTTACATTTAACCCACAAATAAAAGTTAGAAAAGAATTTAACAGGTATATCTCGTTCAAATATTATTTATAAAAATATGTTTTATCATTTACATAGTAAAAGATACCTCATTATGCTGCTCATTGATAGAAATGTATTATTACAGCATATTAAGTCTCAGTATCTTGGAACTCAAAAACTACTATTTTTCATTTTTGTATGATCCAGTATTCATTAATACAATTAATTAGTAATCATAGCTTGTATTAAATGTTTAAATGCTTCCTCAATGCCTCAGTTATGAAATATTTTGCATTCAGTTTTAAATTTTACTTTAGATGTCATTAGAAGAAATATGACTGCTTGAAGCAACAAAATTTCGGTTAGTTCAGTTTAAGCTTTATTTAGTAATGCATAACTTGTTTAAAGGATGGATTTTAAATATTATGTAATTAGGCGTTTGGAAAGGTTTTGAAATACAGTCTTTCAGTAAGTAAAAACTTTTCTTATAACCCATTTAAATTATTTACTTCAATCATTTGGGAAACTAGCCATAATCATGATGACTATTTAATTAAGGCTTCTGCAGAACTTGACAACAATGCTAATAAAGCAATTGAGGAGATACAAGTAGTTGATCTTAATTGGAAGAGATGACACTATTTACAAGAATAAATGACGGTAGCTAATCTCACATTCGTAATTATCAGTGATGGGCCTGCTTCAAAGGATGTTATGGTTCTTGTTTTCTTTAGCTGAGTCTCCCAAATAGATGAGTTTATTCAGAATTTACATGTTTATCTGAATTGTAAATGTAGCAATTCTTCATACAGGAAGCATCTGAGTTGCCTCCTGGACCTCAACATTTCAGTGTCACAATAAGAAAAAGCTTTAATATTCGCCACCCAAATAATCTCTCTTCCCCTTTTCGTCTTTTGGAGTTGTAAGCTCTAGCCTTGCAGTTTCCCAATAATGTATTTGATTATGTAGAGCAAAGGATGCCTGGCTGCTTTATAGGAAAACATTGGGCAAACATATCCTCTGACATCATCTGTCTGCACCTTGCTAGGTGGAGCTCCATGCATCCTCTGGAACATTATCTCTCTCTCTCTCCATTTTACAAACCTGGATGACAAGCCTAATACACAAATAATAGTGCCTTATAGCTCCTGGTATCCAGTTATTCCCCCTACAGGAACTCCAAATGTGAACGTAGGTCCAGGAGATGGTGTCAGTATTTTCAAAATTACTTATTTTATTTATACTATCAGATTCAGGAGAAAAGAATCTTATATGGCTGTTTTTATCTTCATAAAGTACGAACTGTGTGTTTAACAAGGTCCTGGATATATCTATAATTAAGCAACCCATGCTCATATCTAGACACCAGCTGAAAAAATCCAGTGAAAAGCACATATCTCAGTATAATTATGTTTCTCTTTCTCTCTCAACAAGGAGTTTATGAGATTCTGTGGGTGTTAACTACTTACTGCTGGGCATTTTGGGGTGGTAATTAAGATATTTGAATTGTCATAATTTCCTGTCACATTCTGTCACAGATAGATTTTCTTTTAGTTTGTTGGTGGCAGCAGGGCAAAATGTATTCTAGAACTGAAACTTCAACGATTGCTATACGTGGACTACCTCAGGAAAAGTGAATGGAGCAATTTAAATTTTCATAATTTGGATCTCCACACAGTTCATCTGAGAGCTTACATAGATAAGCAGGTACTGTAAATGAAATCTGAAGAGAGCTTTGGGGGTGTATTTTCTGCTTGGAAAGGATATGACTCTCTGGATGACCACATTCTCTGCAATGGAGCATGGCAGCAGATCAAGAGCAAACACTCTTAGTTCTCTCTAGTCTCACTGATAATGGTAATAATTGTTTCTGGAAACCTCTGGTGATTTTGTTATTGACACCTCTTGTATCAGGATAGTTTGTCTTCATTCAGTCCCAGTTTTTGATCTCTTGCTTGATGGCATGCAAAGACCTGGAGGAATAATAGTAACAGTGCTGATGACTAGTAGCACTATCAGTGTGATAAATCTATTGGAAAGCAAGAATTGCCATTCCTGTAATCTTCCACACTGTACCTTACATATACAGAGTTTTGATTTGCACTAGGGATGTTTCCTTTATCTCACAAAAAACCCCAGAGGATCTCAGATAATTCTAGAAGACTTTGCAGCTTAAATTGAGGTACAATTCCTACCCTGACTAAAATTGGTTTACAACTTTTTAAATAAAATCTTGAGAATTTTTTTTTCATGTTAGGAAATACCAAAAGGAAACAAAAAACCAGAAAAGGTCACACTGTGTTTCTAAATCGCTGTAAAAACATTTTCTTAGACTCAGATCCCCACTGAATAGTGTGTGAAAGGCTTTGTGAACAATAGTCAAGCAAATAAGTTTTAATCCTAACAAATGTGCCTATCAAGCAGGATCATTTTCAAAATATTGATGGATCCATTGACATTGCTGTTTCCCCTCCTCATTAGACTATCTCTTGTTCTTAGGAGTCAATTGCTTTCCATACAAGGAATGTGTATGCCTCCTTCCTGCACATTTTTCTGTGGCTTGCATTAGCGTTTTCTAAACAGCTTATCACATGCTATTTATCATGGGGATGACTTTGATACCTTTGTGTGAGATCCACAGACCCCCTCTTCTGATGATTAAATCATGGTGCCTATTCCATTACCTCATATTCATAATGAATTACCTCATCCATCAATTATTGCAGAACTATTCTCATATCATGATAATGATATGGACTTTCTGCACCATTCAAAACAGGGTGTACAGCAAACAACCCTGCCTTCAACAAAATATGAAAATGAAATTGAAACAGAGAGCAGTCACCAGCTGTGATATCTGTGAATGCACTGCCAATAGTAACATCATTGTGAGGAGTGACACACTTTCTTCCACCCAAAAAATGCTGCACATACAGGAAATGACAAAAAGGTATAGCATGCATTAGCACTATATTCTTCAGGTATTCCCCTATTCTGAATCAAATCCTTCTGCCTTCATAGTAGTTACTTCATTGCTTTAGATACAAAAAACAGTCATTTAATGGAAAATAAATTGGCAAAATTAGTTTTACAGAGCTCTGATTCTTCTGCTCTACAAGTGTTTTTGTTTAGCAGTTCCAAGATAGAAATAGTACAGGGAGGTTTTCACAGAATCATAGAAATGCTGCATTGACACAGATCTTCAGCAATATCTAGGCCTCTCCTCTATTGTGAGGAAGAATATGTATACAAATGTTGTACATATTTGTTGTACAAATATGTATACAAATGGAAAAAAACTTTCCACAATCTCTAGTTGACCTATCCTAATCAAATTATCCTTTATGCCAAAACAGTTTTCCTTACATATTTACCCTAAAATTCTACCATTAAAAATTAAGTTTCTGTCTTTGCAACTTGTACTTGCAGGTCTTGTACGCCAAATCCTTTAATTCTGCTTGCTGCTATCTTTCTACCCCATTTTAAACTTTATTCCATAGCCCCAACCCTCTGCTACTAAAAATTGAACACATAATTCCAGTTGCAAATTTTTTGGTGCTTTGCAGAGAATAATAATTACTTCTGGTCTTAAATGCAACAATTTTTTTTTAATTATTTTTTTCCCCCAATATCATTATTTGTTTTTTCGTCTTGGATCTAGTTTCATTATTCCTTCTCTTTTTCTCAGAATTTTTATTTATGCAGTTAGGTGAGGGTAGGGGGAAAATTTCCCCTTAATACTATGCTGTTATTTGTACTGAATTTTATGTTACTGCTTTTAGATCCTTGAAATTTATCAAGGTCTCTTTGAATTCTAACCATATTCCCCAGAATACTCAAATCTACCTTGACTCAATGCCATTTTCAAATACCACCATCACAGTTGCAATTCAGTTATCCAAATTGTTAGTCAAAATACAAACACCTGGATAATGGGATAGCTAGTCCCCTTTTTCTACAGATTAAGTGGAATATTTTGGAGAATCACACCACGGTGTACACTGGAGTTCTATTTTGCTTTAGTGTGCTTTGAAAACTGATTTACACTAACATATTCTGTGGTCAGTCTGTCTTGATGGATGCAGCATCCTGCAATGAGCATTCCTTGTCCAGGAGCCCTGTAACTGTGCTTCATGCCTAAGGGGTTAAGCTTAATGGCACAACGATGTTGAGTCCAGCACCACTGCATCCATTAAAAACAGTATCTTATTTTAGTAGCTGATAGCAACAGACATAATACTTGTCATTGATTTTATAGGTTGAGTTTGCATCATAATATATTGACATTGTACTTTTATATAAGACTTGCTTCGGGGTGTAGCTGCATTCTACACTGAATAACAGGCTAATAAAAACTGTAGCAGAAACAGCTTTACGACCCTCCATTGACTTGTGTTTTACATTGTATTATCTTATTGCAGACATCTGAATTAAAGGTTAACAAACACTATTTAATGGGTTGTCGGAATGAATGTACAGTACATGAATACATGCCTAGCAATGTCTATCAGTTATCCTACTGTACATGCATTGTGAGTTGGATGAAGGCAAGACAGTAAATGGGTGATGGCTCCTGACTGACTCTTTTTAGTAGTATGAAATAGCACATTTTGTTATACTTCCTCCAATTAAGTGCATATCTACCATTAAAGCAATCTGTCATCATTTTAACAATGTCATTAACTTCTACAGTGTCTCACAGATGCTTTGTTCTTCCTTCAAAATTAGCAGCACATACATTTATATAGAAACTTCGAAATGCAAAATAGGGAAAACAAGTTTAAGAAGTCATCATCTGTAAATTATATAAATAATAAAAAAGTGGTTACAGAGGAAACGTGACTGCTTTAAAAAGAAAAAGTACATAGTACTTAATCTGCAGAAAATGTACAGTAATAAAAATGTACTAACCTATAAAAATATAAATTATTTTTTTCTCTCTGGTAATTATAAGGAAATATGGTTTACCATACTATAAAAATGTACTACCCTATAAAAATATACTAAATTATTTGTCTATCTATAGTAATTATCAGGAAATATGGTTTACAATAGAACAAAAAGTACTAAGCCTGTAAAAATACACTAAATTACACTTCCAGCTATAGCAATTATTAGAAAATATGGTTTACAACTCATAAAAGTGCATTTTAAATATAATAAGGTTGTCTACAGAGCTACAGAATCAAAAATGAAATTGATTCTTTCCTATGTTATTCTCAGAAAAGCTAAACTTGCTTGAGAATGCTCCAGTAAACACAGGAAGACCTATTAAATGCCCTGCTCAGCAGTGGGTGTTTAAAACTATGGAAAAAACATGAACACATTAAAAAATATATAAATTAATGGATTATTTATTTCCTGAAAGTTTCACGTTCAAATTAATAGTGATACGTCAGGCTGATGAAGTATCAGCTCTAGAGGCAAGCTTTGTTAGCACAGCACTATATTTTTCTAAATATAGTTAAGCTGTTATCCTTTCAAATTTGATTTCAAACAATATAAATCAAGCATCCTATTTAGTTAAAAACTGAACCATAGTAAATTTATCTATATTACAAATTTTAATTCCCTTCAAATGAAATGGGGCAGTGATACCAAAGACTACTAAAAATATATTGCATCTTGTCAAAAATCTACATAACCTATAGGGAGTATCAAAGGAAAAAATATTCAAAAGCATTCAAATCACTTAAGAAACTAAGTTCTAATTTCAGAGGTGGCTTAAGACTGGATCTTTCAAAGTATGAAGCCTACAAGTCCATCATAGGTGCTTTAATGTTTTGAAAAAACTATCATATAAATAAGTGCATAAATTTACAGCTTTCAGTGCAGTTTCTGCCACTCCCTCCGGTCACTTTAAACAATATCATACAGAATCTCAGGTCACTTTTGGTAACTTCCTAAATATTAGCCCTAGTTCCAAGGTAGTAGCTAGTCTTCTGACTCAAGAACCACTTTGTGTTGTCATCAGCTTCTTTAAGTACTGTCATCAGAGAAAATATTATTCTTTTATTTCTCAATACAATTTAATGTTGGAATCATAGAAGTCGGGATACAGGTATTGTTGCATCACTTCAAATGATTTTTTGTGATATAGGTATTTGCTGTTCTCTATAATCTGGTCTTTCATAGCCTAAAATATATTCTTCTCGAAAGCTCATAGGAGACCAATATAGTCTAGATACATAAAAAGCTTCTAATCTCTTATATGAGACTTCTCTTTACACAAAATGATGTTCTGATAGGATAAGAACATTGTGATTTCTTAATTACAAACTGCAAATTTCACAGAACATGGAAAGGAATTTCCATTAAAAATAAAACATGGAGCATATGTTAGATAGGGATAGATTTCTCATTTATAATTCAGGGAAGGATAATTGTCTACATTTTATTTTAATACCTTGAGTGTGGCATTGTTTACTTATTCAAAAATGCAACTATAGTTATTTCTTACCATTTCAAGCACTGCAAATAAGAAGCTGAAAGGAGGAATTAGATAAGTTCTTAAATACTGGGCATGTGAGGATCTTCTAGTTCCATCCTAACAGAAGTAATAGATCAGTCCTGGGTATAAGGAGAGTTAACTAGGTCAATACTGAAAATCTTGTATCTGTACCATTTCTGGTGTGTGTGAGATCCTCTGGAGAGGAGAAAAAGAGTGAGAATCTTTATCTTTCAGTGTTTCAATTTCTGCATAATAAAATGGATACCCAACTACGTATTCTTCTCCACAGAAGCTAAGGGAAACAGAATGGCCTTGTCATTATCTTGACATAGACCCAGAAAATTCAAGGGGATGTGCCAGTAATTCTACAAGAGCCTATTCCTTGGCTTTCATCCAGCTTGATCCTACAGAAGTTTTGACACCAGTCCAGCAAGACAGAAGGCCTGAGTCACTTCTCCAGAGAGGCCTGTGCTTTGACATCACTGAGATATTCAATATACTGATGAGCTGGTGACTTCAAGGGCACATGACAAAGTCTACCACTTTTAGACACACTAGGCTGGAGACCTCAGAGAAACTTATGCTTTCAAATCAGCATGGCAAGCTAACGTTTCTGACCCAGTCACTTCATTGTTACTCACCACTTGGCAGCTAATGAGAAAGTTATAGATAATAAGCTAGAGACTTCATAGTGGTTTTTCCTCGTTTCAGACTGTTCTGGGTTCTTCTGCCTCAATATCAGCTCAGGGAAGCTGCTAAAGGACTCTGCCTTGTTTTACCTTCAAACTTGTATGTTCTACCACTGTAGCCTCTCAAACACTAATTCTTTTCCATATGGTCATCAAAGCAAGACTGCTGAAAAAGAGCATGAGAATTTTTTCCTTCATGTAAGGCTGTTAAAATGGATCTGAAAATTGTAGTCTCAAGGAGAAAAGTAACTGCATTTTACATAGGCATTCAGTATCTAGCATCCCTCAGAAATTATCCCAGGTTCCCATATGTGCTGAGCTATTGACCATATAAACTGAGACAGAGATCTTTTGAATGGCCTTTGCAGGAAAGCAGGTTCTCCATATGATGTGAGAACTCAATATGCACATGGCATAAAAGTGCTCAGAATTTCTATTCATATTTGGCAAAAAGTGCACATCCTTGTTTTCAAGTAATTTTTTAAATTCTTATTTGCCACTTTGAGACAAATTAGATTAGAAAAAAACTGAGAGGGTATATCTTACCTGGTGATGGAGACTGCATGATGGGAAAAGAACATGGGAGAAGAAGGAAAAAGCTATGTGTGGAAGATGCTGAGAATGATTCAGTGTATGTAGACACTACAAGGTGGCAAGGAGATGGAGTAGCAGTAAAAAACACATCAGTCTGTTGGGTAGTCAGATTTGGGCTTTCAGTGAGTCCTGAAAAATCTCTCAGCATTGTGTCTGTGTTTCATCCTGCTGCCTATGCAAGAGGAAGACAGTGGCTGCAAGTTAACAAGGGTTCCTTATTTCCCCATTTCCTAACAACCTGAATCCTTCTCAGAGCTGTTCCTTTCCTTTATTGCCTGTCTGACCAAGTTACTTCCTTTTGACTGCATGCATTACTTTCAGGCACCCACACATCTCATGGGTGGTATGTCCCAGCTTTGCATTTGTATTTTCCTGTAATTTTCACATTACAGGAAGTGAGTACAATATGAACTCTGGTGTTCTGAGGGAGTGTGGAAAAACTTGCCCTCTCTCCCCCCTCACCAACTCGGTAATTTAGAATAATGCAGTACCCTGTTTGGTTCTTCAGCTAACAGTTTTCATCACTTGAAATAACAGGTCTTCTACAATGATTAGTTTTGGAAAGAGTACTAATCATGTGCAAGCATTTTATATTATTTCCTTGATGTACACTTCTAACTTCTAGACTTTCATTTTAATATAATGTCACCTATAAAGATGTACCAGAAATGGAATTTAAAAGAATAGTAGCTCCATATCCTTGCTTGACTCCTCTTCCTCCAGTATTTGACTGTGAAGGATCCATGGCATTGTCTGAGCTTTTGAAAAGTTAGATTAGGGACCAAAGATCTATCTGCTAATACTAGAATCACTTTTTATCTTTTATTATTGGCAGTAACTCACTTCTGAAATAGAAAAAAGCTAACTTTTTTCCAGATGTGTGAAGAAAATTACATAATTACAGGAAAATACATGGGGTGCAATATGTTTTTTTTCTAATTATTTATTAGGCTATTCATTATATGCATATGGCACTATGAAGGAATAGCTTTCTATTCATCTTCCTAGCCATACAACTGAATTAACCTAAAATGCATTAACCTGTTGAGGATATGGTATGACAGTCAGTACTAAATGATATATGATGAACTACAAATAACTGGACACCAGGTCCTATTGATTGACATGTCAAGAATATGGCATCTTAAAAAATTATAGATAATGCAAGTTGATATCTTCTTGCAATTTCACTGAAGTATCTTTCTGTTGGTATAATTAAACTGAAATATATTTTAAAGTTATAGATTTGAAAGAAATGCCCTGCAAGGATTGTAAAATACTTTTGAAGTTACATTTTGTAACTTTTTTCCAAAATTTTAGTGAGTACAGTGAATCAGATATATTTTTTATTTTATGGATTTTTATTGGCCTCTGTTGCTAAATACTTTAAATATTGGGTTATATATATTAAAGGCTTCCTTTAGAGAAAGGTTTTTCTGGTATATGTGTTAAGCTTCTGCTCCTATAAAAACCTTTCACAGATTATGGATTACATGTAGAGGGCAAAAAGGGATAAATGAAGTATAAAGACCTATTATTCTAATTTTTATTGAAGGTATTAAAGGAGATACTTACAAACTATCTTCTCAGGAGCTTCTGGACGGGGGGAAATGCCACAGCCAAGACCCCATAAACAAGGTGTGTAAAAAGTTGGGAAGGTGTGAAGATTTGCTTGAAGATTCTGTGCAGTTCTACTTCCCCGGGCAGTTGGTGACAAGTTCTTATAGCTAAACTATTCAGCTCCTAAAGTCAACAAAAAAAACCCCCAGAGAACACATCAGTATTTTAACACAACTTTATTTTTTTTTTCCCTAGGGTGTAAGTTTAGTGCAGCACCTCTTCCCACACAGCAACTTATTCAAGCTTCTAATTGTTATCCACTTTTGAGTCTAAAACCCACAGTATTGCTGTTAGAAGGAATAAGAGAACAATCGTTTTTTAAAAAAATTGAAACAAGGAATATCATGCAAAAAGTACATAATTAATGAAAAAGCCTCTAAATCAGAAGCTTACCTGATGTCTCGTATGTGCAACTGCAAATCTTTGTCCTGGTTGATTTAGATAAGAAAAATTAGATAATCTAGGTACTGTCTGCTTAGCTTATGTTCTTTACTCATGAAGTGATGTGAAACAAGTTGTTAGGAACAAGACTTCTTCTACCATATGGAGGACTGAAAAAAAAACTTCTCCCACATTTACTTTTTACACTCTGGGCAATGACACTTGTTCATTAGCTGAGATCAGCAAGATACAGTGGCAAAGGCAGATACAAAAGCTGTTGAAGTCGAGAAAAATATTCACTTCAAAATTTGGTACACTTGAATTCTGTTGCCCTAAAACATCAGCTGTGGTCAAGGGTATTGGATGCAATCCAAGTGAGAAAAAATTAAAAGAAAGTAGTGAGAGAATAAAGCAGTTCAGAAATAGCTCTAGTTTGATGAAGGAATTGTCCCACCTACCACAGGAAATTCACATATAATACCACGTAAGTTTCTTAGTTAACAAACATTATGTCACTGAGAGGACCAAACAGAAGAAACACTTCAATGAAGTAAGATCTCACATTACAGATGATATTGTATCTCAAGAACAATCTCTGTGACTATTCAACTAGGAAAAGGAGAAAAAAAATCACTTCTTCAAAGTTAAAAAAAACACTCTTAATTTAGCAAATACATAGAAAAAATAATTTGTATGTTAATTTAATATTTATTATTCCATTATATACAAACCATGTTGCAATTTCAGTCTATTAAACTGCTTTACCAACCTTAGAGTTTAACTGGCCACAGTAGCACACTACGGTATTATCCAGAACAATGAAATCTTCCTTTTGCTTTGTCTTCCTTTCACCAGATCATACATACATAAATTTACTCTTTATACTGGGGGCGGATGTAATGCCCTTCAAAGTTACTGGAGGTCTTTCAGCACATTTTGCTGGGTTTGCTTCATACTGTAGAGTTTCTAGCACATGTAAGATAAATATGTTGTTTGCTCTACCTTGCAATCAGGGTTTAAATCTTACTCATTAATGCAGATTTGTCTTAATATTAATCATAGTACTGATCTGTCTGTCTCCTCTGTCAACAGGAATGACTATGATAAGTAGCAATGTCTCCTCTGAGAAAGAGTTAATTTTGATTAATCAAGACATCCATCTGGCCTTTAATAGAAAAAATGGGGATTGTCTCAAGGATCACTTTTTCTAAACTCCTTCCTCATAGTCATGAAATTATTCCAAACCTAGGGCAGTAACAGAAAAGTTACTAAAAAAGAAGAAACAGAGTGAGTAGAGGTGGAACAGAATGGATCAAAAATTAGGACTAAAGATGGGGTCAAATCTTCAGGGATTAATTTTATTTTGATATAGTGTGAAAAAGAAGAAAAGACTGTTCAAAATGCAATGGAGTTAATGAATAACCACTCCTTGAACCCATGTGTAAAAGTATGTGTATGTAGCTGACAAAAGAGTTGAGGACTTCATTTATGTCAATATAGACTGTAATTTTGCAGTTTTTGTACAAGCACTTTTAAGAACAAATCTGAATGCTTATCTGTAAATGTGCAGAAGTCCTTTTTATCAATTAAGAAAAGCATGCTAAACATAAAACTGAAGTTATACTTTTTGAATTTCTCTTGTGAGTCTCCAAACATTGCAGTTAATACTGGCAGTGATAACTATCTTTTTCATTTAAATACCTTTTCAGAAGACTGTATGGCTCTGTACAGCAATAATTTTGTGTTTGATTCTTGTGTAGCTGTGACCTTTTGGAACAACAGCGTCTTTACCACACTGAATGTAACATTTTTAAAGCAAAGGAGCTAGCTGAAACAATGCTGAGGTATTTCTCCAAGACTACAGTGTTAAATCAGCTGCTTTCTCCATTTCCTATGAAGTGATGTCAACTACTCCTTGCTAAACATAATAAAAGGTATTCAGTTACTTAAGTAGTGCTATTGCATTACATGATAGACAAACACGAAAAGGAAACCTTTACTGGTCCTTGTTTAAAAGCACCTTCTCAAGCATGTGGTCAGTGGAAACCTGCCCAGATGTTAGTTTACACAGAAATATTTTTTGAATGCTCTTTCAGATTATTGGCACCTAGCCAGCACACCAGCCCCATGAGGAAAATACACAGGCAAAACTCAGCCAATTAAAGAAAGTGTATGTAAATGGTGTCAAAGAGGGAAAAAGGCAATGTATCTAGCCTAGAGCAGTCTGACCTATAAGGATTTTTCCAAGGACTGATGAAGAGGTCATCAAGCTGCTGTATAAATATACCCTTTCCTTCATTTTACCTACTATGCAGAAAAGAAAAGTTGTTCACAAGATCTCTTAAGTCTTTTCTAGCTGACAAATAACTGATGAAACCAGCCCATAGATTTTTAAGAGAGTACCATAAATTAAAGTTTTATTTCTAAAATGTACCAGTTGGCAAAGTATTCTCAGTTTAATTTTAAAATATATTTTTTGGTCTACCTAGCTGCTACTAGTTGCCAACTCTCTTTCAGCTTCATGACAACATTCCACCTCATCCCAGCAGGCATGATGCTGGGCTGTAAGAACTGCCATGGAAATTGCTGGTGCCGAGGGGGACAGGTAAATAAATGCTGCTTTTCTAGTATAGAATGGTTTTCCCAAGTGAGGAAACACTGTATAACAGTATCCCAGCAAAGTGGGAGACAGTAAGCTATAATGCCAAAAGAATCAGAAGTGTGTACTCTCAGAAAAATCAAGGTTGATGTTCTGAATGCCTTCCCCAGTATTGCTGGAAGAATGGAGTCTAATATATCTTTTCCAATTAAGAATTATTCTACAATACTAAGTAATTAAGTATCATATTCTCCATGTGTAATAAACAGCAACTTTCCAAAGACTGAAAAGTTAATAATGATGTGCATGCAGTATCTGAAAAATCTAGAATGCAGTTTCCAAGTATTACATTTCCACCACAGCAAATTCAATTACCTAAGCTAAAATCAGTGATATTGGTGTAGCCATAGTATTACAAAGAGAGTAAAGATTCTAGGGAAAAGTAAAATATTTAATAAACATGATTGAGAAAAAAAAAAGCTCTAAGGCAGAGAAGAATCAGAAGGATGACATCTGCAGCTGAAGATTCATTTGCTTTTTACAGCTACAATCAATGAGCCTGGTAGAAGAAATTACCTCTTCTTACAAATTGTGCATCAGATTTGAAGCTCTTCGGTAGCTTTTGGCTGCCTTTGGCTGCCTCCACACTGTTATGTTGCTCTAAACACCCTAACAATTCTGTGTTTTGGATTGTGACATCAAAGAGCCATCAGTAGAGCAAATATTTAATCTAGAGTGAATGGTTAGTTTAGGTGTATGAGTAGAAATTGAGGGGGAAAAAGCCACAAAGAAAATTTTCAGCTTTAAAGTAAATTGGGAAGTATTTCTAATGTTTTAATATCTTAAATATTGGTGTATCTTTACTTTCTTTAAAATATTTTCTGTTTAATAAAAATTTTATTCACGTTTTAAAAAGCAAAAATTTGCACTTGCCTTTGCTGCTGTTGCACTTGATCAACACTGAGAAGCTGTGATTATTACTGGGTTTTATGTGCTTATGGAAAAAGCCTAGAACATAGGAAAAAATATAAGTGATCCAACTATGCCAGTTTGAAAAAGAAGTGCACCTTTTAAGTTCTTGAGGAATTTTCTGAGGAGAAACTGTTGCTGAAGAGAAAGGCTGAGGAAGAAGGAGTTAGGATAGAGTGCTTTGGAAGTATGGATGGTGCTAAGGTGTCTATACACAAGACTTCTTCTGTGAAAAATGTTTAATGATATTGTACCTCTGGTTGCACATAATCCTCTGTAGTTCTTCCTCTAAAAGAAATTGCTGTTATGAATGTAAGATAAAACTTAAGAACTTTACTAATCAAATCCTGCATGGCACCTTCACCTGTGATATATGGTATGATAAGGTTTAAATTTTTTTATGTGTTGTTGATGATTTCTTCACATAGTCAAGAAGGAAATGAGAGAAGAACAAGTGTGACTGCCAATGAAAGAAATTGCAAGACACAATTGCATCCAGCTCAGAAGTATGAAAAGACAATATAGAGAAATATTTCATTGATAATTAGATATTTAGAGGATTAATTAAAACTACTCGTAATCTGGGAGGGGGGGACCTGCCTCAGGCTGGTGCTGATAGACCTCTTTAATAAACAGGTAAGATCTGATAGGTGCTACACATAACCATGATGCATAAACCCTATTTACTTCTTGGAAAATATCAAATTACAGTAATCTCATATCTAAGAAATGAAACAGCACAGGTGTGAATTGTTGGTGAAATCTGGAGGAGGTGATTTCGGGCAGCTGATCATGTGTAGGGGATGGGCTCTGCCTGTCTCCAAGGGGTACCCAGTGCATGAGCTCCCTCTCAGGTCCCCTCCAGATCTCCAACTAATACAGGAAGCACAGCCATCCTAACAGAGCACACTTCTATTCTGAGTTTGACAGCAACATTTCTTTCTCTCCTGGTTCTCTTTTCCATCGGCGGCAGCAGCACGTTGGGAGAGCAGGCGTGATGCTCCTCTGCACAGGATCCAGCAGAGCCAGCCAGGGAAGGCAGCACCAGAGCTGCCACCCCACCTGCCAGAGCAGACCCTGCCTGAATCCCTGCCACAACTGCGAAACCAAGGAGATACGTGTAGAGCTGCGTGACATCCTTCAGTAGTGTATTTGTGTCACTTGGAAGTGCGGATTTAGACTGAATTCCACTATCCAGAAACTAGTGTGATTTCATAAAATTACAAAATTCTGAAAATTTAAAATAATACTACTTCTCTAGAAAAGAAAAGTGAGGAAAAAACCCCAAAAATGTTTCCAAAGAAAAAAAAAGTAAAACCCAAACTTGAGTATACTTTAAAGGATAAAGCAATCTTCATGACCGGAAAGCAAAAAGATTTTATTTTGAACTGAGTTTTCTGTTGTAGTACTACTTACAAAAAGCTAGTGATATGACTTTAATAGTTTGTAAGGCAATGCACAGTCTTTAGAAAATAGCAGTATTCTGCTTGTCTCATATATTGAGACTAACAGAAGTCAATAGCATGATTGGTATTGTAATATTCAGTTTAGTTATTTTCTAATCTCTGCAGATAGTTAGGCTTTACGACAAGTGTGGCAAGAGCCACCTCACAAAGAGAACAACTTGGGAAAGGCCTCAATTCACTGAACACACACTAAAGGAATTAATTTTTAATTGGATTTATTGCATAAATGAGTTTTTTCTGAGAAAAGTATATGAAACTTTTGTTTGGAGATTCTGGGCTACGTATTTGACTACAAAATTTATTTGATTTGATGAATTTCTGGGCAAACAGAGAAGATGAATCTTCTCTGTTTGAAAGTTTCATATCTCTCTGTTCAAGCCTTAGATTTAGAGTTCCTGTGAAAATTTGACATCAGTTGCAATGATTTATGAATCAAGTGACCTTGCTGTTGGGATAGTTTCTTTCAGTGCTGTTGGGCCTTTGGCATGCTGGAATTAGAGACATGATATTTAACTTAATAGAAGCTTACTGGAGAAACTATAAGGCAGCACAATCCTAAATATAGCTGGAATTAGTAAAATCTGTGCCCTGGCTTTTAGCTACCAAGGTGCTATTTTGAGGATCACATCAGCATTACGCAATTTCTTTCATCAGTGCTAGGTATCACAAGACCAAAATGAGCATATAAATGTTAAGAAGTCGTGCTTTTGGGACTGAGAAGCTGTTGTCATGCAAAGAGAGAAGCACCAATAGGTGCTGGTGCAGCACAGAAACAACAGATCTTTCCAAGCCACTTTTCTTAACTTCTGGGGTCCCTTATCCTGGTCCTTGTTTCCAATGTTAATATCACATGGTATATGGTGTTAGAAATCCATCTTCTTAGTTGGATTAGTTTTTAGACATGAGGTACCGAAAGAAGATTCAGAAATTCACAACTTGAAATGCACATCCAGCATCTTGACTGAGGGTGAGCTGGCTTATCCATGGCACAGATCAGACTGTCACTTACAGTGGGATATGGCACAGACTCCTCAGTGGTGGCAAAGAAGCTTTGTCAGCCCCTGCCTGCTTCCTCCAGCAACACAGAAAGCTCCCAAAGTGTGGCAGGTAGGGCTGCTGTAGCTGTGCTTTGCAATTTCTTCTCCTGACCTTTGTTCCTGGGTGCTGTGGACACTGGGGATAGCTACACAGATTTGGAGAGAGTTGAGGAGAGAATGTGGGCTTACTTTGTTCCATATTATTTTCCCTTTCCTGCAAATTTGCCTCGGGGGGAACATACCTATTTTTTAGAGGGCTCTGCTCTAATACTTTAAGGGCTGTCATAATTTTTAAGGGGGTTGTTCTGATAGATATTCTAGTAGTAATACTGTACCATGCTCAACAGACCAGCTCAGTGGTCTAAAAGTGTTTCCAGTTCTCTGCATTGCACAGTTTCATTTACTCTGAGTAAGTAACAATTTAAAAGGTATTGACTGAGTTCACCACTTAAGGTGGCATGATATGGAAAGTTGCCACCACTAGCTGATGTAGATTTTATAGCAAACCCCTGTTTCTCAAATGCTGAGTTGTTGTTTAAACTCTGGTGACAGTGACTGAAACTGGTAGATTGCCTTCTGGTAATATTTCTATTGGACAACATGACAAGTTGAATTATGCTGTATAACAAATTCTACATACTACCACAGCTTTTAGAAAATTGTTTTTGTCAGCTAAGAAATTATTGATTGAGTAAAAAAATATTTAAAGTCAGGCAGTAAGAAAACTGGTGAAAAGGTTAGGTATAGTGTACTTTCCCAGAAATTACCCCATAAATTCTTCAGTCATCAACACTAAGACTGTGATACCACGCAAACTTCCAGGTAGTCATCTCTAGCTACTGAACATATGCTTTAGGAGGCTCAATCTTGGTTGTACAGTAGAGAAAACAATAAATAAAACTTCTTATGGAATAAAAATTACATTAGTGAAGCTTGTTTATGTGCTTCTAAGTTAAAAGAAAATTAAAATTTAATTTGCAGGTAAAATGCTAGAGTAATTTTATATGTCAGGACAGCAAACTTAAAGGGAAATAGTGTACCTAGAAAAAGCAGTGAGTACTGGGCTTTCAGAGACATAATTATTACTTCATAAACATCTAGAATAACAATGGTAACAAAAGCCTTGTACAGAACAAGAAAACATGTTTCTAAGCACAGTGAATGGGACCTGATTTAACTTTGCAGGTGTGAAAAGTGTTAAGCTCTGGAGCAGTGTTTCTAGGGTAAATTGTAGAGTTTAACGGGAACCTGTGTGAGTTTGGAGGCACATAAAAGTAGCACAGAGGATACAGGGAGAGGAGTTGATTGTCAAGACATGGCCCAGTGAGAGGCGTAGAGAGTGTTTATTCAGACTCTGCATTGAATGCAACATTGTCTTTCTGCTTAGTACGGACTGTAGGGATGGGAGCTTTCAAGAAACTAGCAGAACAGTTTCAATTAGGAGGTCTCAATAGTGCATTTTGTGGGCTGTACTACATACATCTGTGTTACATATTGACACTAATTCTTAATTGTCCTGTGAATACAATTCCTTGAGACCATGCAGCTTAGGGCCTTCAACTCTCCCCTAGCTCCTGAAAAAATATCTTACTGTTTAAGAAAACTGTAGATAATCCCATCTCTCAAAACCTGTCAATTTCCAGATCAATCCTTCATTGCTTAATTTTCTTGCTCTGTGTGGCCTGTTAGTGCTTTTATGTAAAGATTCTGTTAGCTTCCACGGGAGCAGTGGTTATGCAAGTACTGCTGAGCTGATGCTCTGCCACATTTTAAAGCTTTCCTTGAGCCTGCCACTGCTCTAGGATTCTCAGAGGTTTCTGAAATGGCATGTATACAGAATGTGTGAGCTGTGTGAGCTATGTGAACAGTTCAAGCATAATGTCTCTTCTAGCTTCAGCTCCTTTCAATGTCTAGAAATTTATTTAGTTGCATATTCTAGCCCCAGATTTTTTTCTTTAACAATATGATAATATCAGGCTATTGGTGTAAATACACATGCAATTGTCAGTTAACCTCATGCTATTATTTTCAGAGTGCCTGCGGCACTGTATCAGTACTGTCAGAGGAAAAATACCCCAGAACAAGGTATTTCCACATTCTTTTCCATGAGCCAAGACACAAAACGTGCTCATTACCAATATGAGGCTTTTTACAGTTCAGTATTAATATGTCTGCAGCTATCCAAAAAAGCATAGAGTACATGTGCAATTCAATCAAATGTAAACATATGTTCCTGAAGAGACCAGGTGCTGCCAAAAAAAGAAACATAAAAAGTCTGTGTGCAAAATTGTTCAGAAGCCTTTGGCCTAATTTCAGTACAACTTTGCTTGATTCAGAAAAGCTGCAGCTGCTGATGGCAGTTGAAGGTGTTGCCCAGAATTGCTTAAAGTCATTAGGTACTGCAATAGTGCACTGCACCTGAGGACGGATGAGATAAAAAAGAAAAACAGGTTCAAATTCTACCTTTGTTGCAAACATGCAGAAAGGAATTGTTTAAAATTATTTATGACAGTTAACTAATGTAACTAAATGCATCCCTACTGTACCTTATGAATGAAGATGGCCTTCTGTGTCAGTTGCACCACCACCTGTAAATAGTGATGATTATAGACATTTACCTCACAGGAATATTGTCAGGATACATTAGTTAATGTATGTGTGGTGCCTTAAACATTAAATGCTACATGCTGTGAAAAAAAAAAATAAATCATTAGAATGGTTTTTAAAGATCATTTTAGAGATCTTTGTCTTTCTGCCTCTGTTGATAACTGGGACTTCTCATGTGCTTCTTGAGGGTACTAATACATATAGGGATTTAAACACTGTGGGACCATATCTCTTGTTATGAAACCTCAAAAATTCAGTCACAGGACATCTGAAGCCTTGCTGCTTAAAGTTCTTATAAAAAATTTTGAAGTTTAAGTAGACAAGATTGGATACAGGTGGTTATTACCCTATCATATCTATTACTATATCTAATACCTGTTTAAGACATCATTATGAATCAATAGTAACTTTATTTCATTGCTGTATGTCCTTATGCTATGGATGGAGTTTTTATATCCTTCAATGTCATGTAAGGTGTAATCACCTCTCACAAAAGGTGCTTCTATTGTAGACATTGACAGACTGTCATAATTAGGAGACATATATTTTCATGCTGAGTAATGGTAGTCAGGCTAATTTTTAGCAATTTCAAATTATGGCAGGCCTTGTGATACTTTATGAAGACAAACCTCCATTATATTTGTGTGGTAGGTGAGATAAGAGAGGTCAGAAGTTCTATGTAAAAAGAAAGTAGATCTTCTGGGGGTCATCTAATACTCTAATCACTGAACCACTTCAATGAAGTCAGTAAAGTTACACCTGCACAGTAAATGTAGCCCTCTGTATTTATATCTGAGGGAGGTGAATGTGTAAAGTAATATTTTTATAAAAGTCTGATAGCCTGTATTTTGTGGAAATCTCCCTATATTTTTTCATATGAAAGTATCCAATAAGTGAACTTACATCTGGATTGCAAGAGGAGCATTGTAACATATAAAAAGTAATGCCACCTTTTCTGGGACAGGGTGGTTCTTTACAAAGCTACAATTCCACCCTGGAATTCAGATACTGTGGTGGTTAATTTCCTGTAGGAAGTGTTATCAGGATTGTTCATAGAGTTTGTGGGAAGAGATAGTTGTCTGCTTGTTCTGCCAGACATGAAATGGTGACTTCCTGGGTGAAGCTATTCCTTTTCTTAGCCATTACTCTGCCCTCCAAAAACATTTACAAGGTAGGGAAGCCTGATCAATTAACTGGCTTTCAGGTCATTGCAAGCTTTAGCTCAGTAGATTAAGAAAAACAGAGCACAAAACTATCAGCAAGAACCTTTTAATCTGTCCAGCTTTAATTTTTCATGTTTATCTGTTGAGTCCTCACACAAATGCACACATAAAATAATTAACTGAATGAGAATCCACCCTGCTAATGAGCAAGATGCACTGAAGATGAT
Source organism: Rhabdornis inornatus (assembly GCA_013397075.1). NCBI lineage: Eukaryota > Metazoa > Chordata > Aves > Passeriformes > Rhabdornithidae > Rhabdornis > Rhabdornis inornatus. Next base: position 602,806 of record VWZS01007385.1, on the reverse strand, counting down.
AAAGTGGGTTACTTAACAGGTACCTGAATGCCTGGACTAGGTCATCTGTTTCTCATTTAAAAAACAGAGGAGAGAAATATCCAATAGCCAGTCACACACATTATTCCCACGTCTTGTTGCAATTAGTAATCCTGTTAGGAGGGGTTTGAGGATGCAGAAGAGCAATGTGAAAAAATTTCACATGTCTGGGAATGCCAGACTATCACATAATTTTCTCTTTGTTTTCTCTAAGTCTTTTCCATTGAACTGCTTGAAGTAAATAAATTAACGTTATTTGGAATAAGAACCATAATCTGAGGTTGATATAGGTAGTAGAGCCAGTATTTATCATCTTTTTGGACAGTGGAGTCATGTCAAAGATATAGAGAACAATACAGCTGTCTTTGTGATACTATTTTTCACTTACCTGTGTTTTTAGTGCTGAAGATCCGGCTGTCAAAAGCAGACAACAAAAGTTTGACAGGTGTGATGCTGCCACTCCTGCACCTCAGTGTTGGACTTGGCTGCCTAACATGACAGCAAAGTCCTGGTGATTTACCTACAGCTGTTGACTGCTGTCTGCCTGTGTAGGCACCACGGCCATGTTTTTAGAGGAAAGCATGTACCCTTTATGCTTACAAATAGGGGACTCTCATTTTAATGGTCAGGGTGCAATTTGTTCCCTGTTGTTTAAAAATAAAGCTTCTCATGCTCAGGATGAGAAAGCTCTCATACCTCTCAGAGTATACTTTACAACATAACTTTAACTGTGAGCACATTCAACTATGAATAGAAATACCCACCTGTCAGTCAGTCAAGGTAGTTTAAAATACCTGTTCTGCAAAAGCCTGTGTGTCATTATAGATTTAGCAGTACGAGCAATGTTCTCTTTGTCAAACAATGAAGCAATATGACTAATTAACACTCACTAGGGAATCTGAAATAATGATCTCTCTCTCTCTTCCTAGAGCCAATTACCCCAAATATTCAGATTAGCTACCCACTATTTCTCTGAAAGAAATGTCTTGCTTTCTTTTTCTTTTTAATTTAAGGCATTATGTACCATGTAGCATCATGTTATAGGATGTTATGTCACATCCTGACAGCTTACAACTAGGGATATGCTGAATTTATTGGATAGTTAATACCTTCATGAATTAACAAGATAACCAACTTTTCAGGAAAAGGAAATCTGGGAAATATTTGCAGAAATTCCTTCTATATCTGTAGGGAGAATATGCCTGGTTGATTTAGTCAGCTGTTCTACTCCATCATGGCTTCCCATTAAGATAATGTTTAAATATATATGTTGATTTATACAGACATTTAATTAACATAAATATCTGATCTGGTTTTACAAATGCATACAATACCTATAAACGTACACAATGGTCCAGCATTGTAACATAAAACTATGATGTTTGAAAAATCCTTGATAAATTAGATACTTCCAAAATTATCATTTTGGTCAAAGCTACCAACTTCATAAACAATTAGACCACTTACCAAAGTCAGTTATCTTTTTCTTGGTAGTATATGGTAATTGTACAGCATTGCATCAGCAACTTTCTTATTTTGTATGGAGGAGAGAGGTTTTTGCTTTGTATCCTCTCACAGGTGAAATGAGAAACCTGAAAATTATTTAGACAGCAGTTCTCAGATTGCAACTTTTAAACCTTGGGCACCTGGGTCTTATACAGAAAGCAGAATAGTGTTAGATCCAAAGGCCACGAGACTTAATTATAATTAATACAGAGATATGTAGTACAATTAACAAAGAAACTTAGACTTCACAAACTAGAATCTGAAATAAAGGAATAGAGTCCTAAAACCAGAAAATATTTTAAATATCACAGCTTTCCAGAGCTTAATCAGGTCTGAAGAAAGATGCTTTTTGTGAACCAATGGCTAAACACCCTTTCCTGTAGGTAGAAGGATTGCATGCTCTGTTTTACAGAAACAAAGCTGTTCTGATTTTCTTCCCCCCCCAAGATGAGAGGTTGGTTGGGTGTGTTGCCTGTGAAGCTTGGTAGTACTAATTGCAGGTTACAAGTTGGGTTGAAAGCAAATTGTATGAAGGAATCAAAATGTTTCTCAGCTGCCCAGAGATTGCTCTGACTACATGGGTGTTTCCAGATATCTATGTTGTCACTCCTGCTGAAGGTTTTCCTGGGCTGAAGAAAAATCATGAGTCACTGGACTGAGTGGAGTGGTGACTATGATGAAATTCTTTGGAATTTATGAGGGGAAAAAAGGTCCAAAACTTGTCCTTGTTTCATTCATCCTTGCATTATGTATTTTTTCTGCTAATTGTCTTATGTCATTTGCACAGAGAGACTTTTGAGCCAATAATGGTGCGATTACAAATTACAGTCATGCTCATTTAATTAGTTGTTTATTAAAAAAGAAATTTTTATATCCCTCTATTGTAAATTCTGTGATTTCCTTCTAAGAAGTAGCAGAAAATCAGTAATGGTGCAGTGTTTCCTTTTTTAAACAACATGGTTGAGAAGCAGGTGTCCATCTTTGCAATTCATAAAGTGACTGTCATTCAGTTTACACTGAAGATTACTTTGAATTTACTGGTCAGATGTAGCTTTAAAATAATTTTCTTCTATCTATTATGCAACTTGAGGGAAGATGAAACTTGATTCTCAAATCCAGCTTTTTAAAGATTGTATAAACTAGGTGACAAGCAAAGGTTTTTTTGCCATGTTGTAGAAACATAGAAGACTGCTTCACAAACACACAAATTTATGTTGTAAAGGTTTTGAAATTTTTTTTTAAAAATTCTTCATTTTCAGGGGAAGAATGGAAAATCTGTGTGATCTGATGCACTGTTTTCTTGGGCAAATATTTCCTTCTGATTAAAAATACTTGGAGTCAAAAACATTATTATTTCTGCTACTGGTTTAAAAATACAATGCTACTGATGCTCCATATTGTATTTAAACTTTACTATTGCTTAGTTAGACTTCAAAATCATTCCTTGGGCCAGAGGTTTGTGTAGGTAATATAAGTGGTTCTTGACACTGATACACATGTATATATTCAGAAAAATGCTGTCTGTTTTCTCACTTGTACATATTAGAATATGCAGCAAGCATAATCAGGGCTTGTCAGCCTGACGTGATAGGGTGGATTAGCAGAAGTTATCCAGCTAAGGCTTGAGCATTTGTGCACTAACTACAAAAATAGTCTCTGTATCAAGCTTTGAAAAGAACATATGTGGACATTCTTTTATTTCTACTTGTGGCTGACAAAAATAAAACTGGCTGGGACTGACAGAGGTAGTGACATCAAGGTGACATGTAAGGCTGTCAAGTGGGAAGTCAGTTTAAGACTAAAAATACAGGGCAGCTTCCATTGACTTAACTGGAGTGCACACTATAACTTTAAGCAGGGAAAGTGTACTATGCTCCCAGTGTTTGCAAATTAAATTGGGGATAGGTAGTACTTTAAAGATACTCTGGATGTTCAAATTTATAACAGTTTGAGAAGAAAAGAGCATAAAGTTGTGTCCTTTAAATCTGACTCAAATCTAAGTTGTTTTTGTCATATCCCACTTCCAATTTACCAAAGTTCAGCATCCTAAAACTGATGGCTTTTAGGGAAGATCACTGAAAAGTCAGCTCTGTCAAATTTAGACTTCTTCAAATTTGCCATCCTGCTGTAGCTTTCTTTCTCAGACAAACTTTTACCTATCAAAAGGCTGAGTCTACTAATGCCATTTGAAGTTGCACCACAAACCTGTTATGTGGAACCTAAGCTGCTGGCACTGAGGGGCTGCCACTCGCCACTGGCCTGTGTTGCTGTTTTTCCACAACTTGGATCTTTAGATGATTATATAAAGTAACTAGTAGCAGCTTGGCCTATTTAGGGATTTTTGGCTATCATAGTACCAGAAATTGTAAAACATTGTAATATATATTTTACAGATATTTAATGATTACGGATATTTAGTGATTATGTTCTTTGTCTCCCCTTACTTTCTCAAAAAAACCCAAGGTTTCTTAACTGTTTCTTTGGATACTGTGTTTTACAGAAAGCTGCTTGCTGGCTGGCATTGTAAATGGAATACTGTTTTGCTGCAGCTTCCATCCCTTACTAGTGCTCTGCTGCTCTCCTCTTCTATCTTTAGAAACTTCCTTTTTAGACGATGAAAACAGGATAAAAAAACAGAAATGTACTTAGTTTATTCATCTCTTTCTTCAAGCTGCATCATATGTCCCATATTACAATGACTAATTATAAATTAAAAATTAAAAAAATTTAAATAAATTATATGGCATTGAGACTGAAACAAAGGTACTTACAGGAATTGGAAATATACTTCTACAAATAATGTTTCATTACCTTTTAAACAAAAAGTTCTATAAAAATTCTTGAGGGCTCTTGATATTCAGCAGACTGCAGTTAATGCATCTTTGTTCAGAGTTGTGTGGGATTTGGCCACATGATTGCAAACAGAATTAAGAGAGCAGCATGTGTGTATGGCAGCCCGATGAAACACCTCACTGTTTCTGTGATTATTTTAAACCACAGAGAAATACTTGGAACTCCATGTCATTACACAACAGTAATTTTAAGTGACCAAGGTATGTTAATAGAGTTTTCTGCTCCACTTCTGCAAAGCTAAGAGGACAACCATTAGTGAATAACCACAGAAATGTTCTCTTAAGTTGTTGTGGAGCTTATTTTACTTAGTCTCAGAAATATAAGGGCCAAAGAGCAAAAATTTCTCAGAAACAGCATGTGAAACATGTATAAAAATAATAATTCTGAATTTTTTATATGCTGATCTCCTCCAGTTCTTTCTGAGCTCATTGCCATAGTCTTTTTAAAAGGATAAGCTTTTAGACCCATGACTCATTCAGGTAGAAGTTAATTACTTGTGACTTTTGTGAGCAAGTATGAACAAAGGCGAGTAGAATAGGCACAGTCTTATGCAATTTAGAAAGAACATTTCTACACTTTAGTTTGAAAAGCTGTGTTACTAAAATTGTTACTGCCATTGAAGCTTTCCAGTATGATATCACCGAGACTGCAATATTTTCCCTTGATAGCAGCCTAATCACTGCCAAATAGGGAATTATTTTTGAAACAGGTGTTTGCTGTCCTTTTCGTCTTCTCATGTTGCTGTGCTTGCTTCTAGGGAATTACAGAGTGTGGGTCAAACCAACTATTGTTCTGCTATTCCAGTTGAGAAATAGCTGCTTCTAGCAATGATAATTTTAGAAATTACCCCTATGGTAAGAAAATGCATCAGTGTTCTGCAGTTCATGAATACTTTTCAAATGGCTGAACCTTGTTCAGAAGACATTATTTTTTGTTGGCTCCTTTTCAGAGCTGTATCAACTTCCCAGCATCTCTTTCAGTATCACCTTTGGTTTGGTGTTCGGCTTTCTAGAAAAGCATATCCAATTCTGTATAGTTGCAGTGCTCTGCCAGGAATGTGCTGGAGCCCAAGCCGATGCATGTCTTAAAACTCTGTTGTGAAGTGAAAATTATAGTTTTAATTCACTGCTATCCTGCCATGTGTGGCCAACAGACTGCATACATGTGGACCTTTGGAACTGGAAAGCACTTGAGTTAGGAGGATCAGGTGCTCCCACTGCTGGCTCTAGTTAGCACAAAGCAGAGAGGAAACCCAAGAAAATTCACTGCCCATTACAGCTATTGTTGAACTCTGAGTCTCTGTCTCTGCTAATCCTGCTGCTGTGATTACGGTGTTTGCCCCTGCAAACATTTTTGGCTCAGCAAAGTTACCTCTGTGGTAGTCTAGGGCAAACTCACCCTGTTGGCTCACAGTCCCCAAGGTCTCACTTCCCTTGGACTCATTATAACATTCACAGAGTCTTTTGTTTGATGGGGTTTTTTGTTCTTTTTTTTCTGTGCAACAATATAAGGTTTCTGACAGAGTTTGTGTGCATGCTGTTTCCCTGTGGAGTTTCTTTGCTCTTGAAGGTCATACATTCAAATAGTTTAACTGTATTTTGTTTTAGGGGATGGATACTTTTGTTTGGATTATGAATTAATGTATGTTTCAAGACTCAAGAAATGTAATGAGATGTTTCAGGCTATGCATTTCTCACAACCTAGAGAGGTAAGGAATTTCAGACTGCGCTCCTCTAATGGACAACATTAAAAATGTGAGGTCTAGAAGCTAAGGACAGGCACCCTTGATTAAATACTCATTGGTCATTGTAGGGCAAGAGACCAGTTATGGAAAAGATATGTGCTGGATTCATTCATATGGTTTTTGCTTATGTTCAGAATTATAAATATTAATTGTGTGTGTCTTTAATTTTCATTCTTTCAGTGCAATCACATGTTGATCAGTAACACTTCAATAAAAACATTTTATAGAAAGCTGTGCATGCAGTAGAGATGATAGATGGAGACACAAATAAAGTCCTGCATGATTTCAAGTTTTAAGTGATTTATCTTACTAAAGACTGCATGCTTAGTGCAGCTAACCACTTCGGTTAGATTGATATAGTTGTTGTTTTAGAGCTTGTCCAAATAGCCTTTTATGTTGCAATCAAGTAATAGATGCAAGATTGACAAGTTACAAAGAAAAGGAGCTTTCAGTCAACAAGCAGACTAAAATCCATTATTGTGGTGTGTACACTGTGTCCTGGACCTGTAAACACATCTTCATTGATCCCATAGAACGATAGAAATATCTCCTCTTGTATAGTTCAATCAAGGCCCTTTTCACAGAGGCAAAGTGCAAACAATATTGAAAAAGCAGAAAAAGACTGACATTACAGTCAAACAGTAAATAATGGTTGTGCTCAGGAAGCCTATCTATAACATTTCCAACTGCTGTCAGCTCAGATGAAATGTATAACCTCTCTATTACAACCTTAAGAGAGATCAAAACACAGGTACTGTACATTCTCTCTACTGTCATACCCTTTTTACCAACTGACTAAATCAATAAGTAAAATAATATTTTTTCCAGTTTTGCATGTTTTTGGGGTATGTAAGATGTAAAAAACCAAAAAGACTTGCTTGCTGAATTTTTCTTTAATTGTAGTGTCTGACAAAAAATTTTGAAGCACTTTTAGCTCAGTTTCATGTGGTTTAGCAAATGCATATGAGACAGATGACCTGATGAGACATTGTTCTTTTTATTGTTTTATTTAATATATATTATCATCTACATTAAGCCTATATTTAAAATTATATGTATAGTCAGAATTTAATTATATACTTAATAAAGGCATATTCCATTACTTTGGGGTTTTTTTTTGGTCTAGAAACCACACACAATCAGTTCACAGCAAGTGCACCACCCTGGCAAATTACTAGTTTAGCCACCCCTCTCACTCCACATCCCCAAATCCCATTTAAATTCTTATTTGAAACTTTTAGTGGAATTGAAATCTAGCATAAGCTTTGGTGTCTCTCAACAATGGCAGTGAATTTCATGCATATTGTACCAGGTTGTGCTCATAACTGTAAGGTCGTGCCCATGGATTAAGCATGGTCTATAAAAAGATTAATTTGCTTTTTAAAGTTAATATTGCTCATCTTGAACTGTAATCTAGACAGTATGAAGCTGGTCCTCACTTTCTTGAAAAGGGGCCTTTGTCAATGAATAATTACAGCTGCTGGCTAGGGTCACTGGAAATCTGTCCTACCAGAAACTTGTGCAAATGCATGGAATTATGATATCTTTTGAAAATACTCTTTTATGAATTGGATTGGAGGGCAATAGCCATTGCTGGCTGACATCTTAGGAGGTACTGCAGGGGACTGTGATTACTGTGCTTTATTAATCTACTTCTGTAGAGGGATTGCAGGCACCTTTTCTTTGCAAGATCGCAGTAAAAATTTGTTTGGTAATATTTGGTAAGGAAGTAATAACAGCATTTGCTTGGACCAAGTAGTCTAAATCCACTTGGCAGGTGTTACAGAATCACATTGTGACTGAGTTTGGAAGGGACCTCTGGAGGTCATTTACTCCAGCCCCCCAGCCCAAGTAGGGCCGTCTAGAGCTGGCCCAGGACCATGTCCAGATGGCTTTTGAATATCTCCAAGATCAGAGATACATCCACAATCTCCCTGAGCAACCTGTACCAGAGATCAGGAATCCTCAGAGTAAAAAAATGTTTCCTGATGTTTAGGAAAAACATCTTGTATTTCGGTTTGTGCCCATTGCTCTCATCCTGTCACCAGTCATTATAATTTTTCATTATCTTTTATTGCATTGTTGTTTGCTTTCTACCTAGAAACAGTAAGTAGGGGATATCTTACAAGAAAAGTCCCTTTTTTATTAATTCCTTTTTGTTTCACAATCTAAGTGATGCAACTGTTGAAGGAAATTTGAAATTAACATTGGGGTGAAATCCTGGCTATGTTGACATTGAGGCTAATGAGACTGTTGCCAAGGCTGCAGCAGGGCTGAAAATCTTTGAATCACCAGATTCTTCCTACTTATAATTTGCTCAACAATATCTGACTTCCTCACAGGACAGGGGATATTGTGACCCTAGATTAAATTTTTAATATATCCAAATATTCAAAGTCCTTCCAATAGAGCAAAAGGCAATAATTATTTTGTATTATTGTTGTAAATAAAAGATAAAATAGATAACACTATTTTCATTATGACAATTAGCAGGAAAAAATTATAGGAAAATGATAGCGTGTGTTACATACTGCAGCTGTTTAAAGTGAAGGAGAGTGAGAGCGAGAAATTTCCCATTAAACAGCGGAAAGTTGGATGAATAAATGAGTGGATGATTAAATAACATCAAGAATCTTGAGCAAAAATATGAGTGGATTCCTTAGCAAGCGTTGTATGAATTACTAAATGTGGTTGTGTGGCCTGTGCCAGGGAGCAGTCTGCACTTAAAGACTGTGTATCTAATTAAGCTTGAACTTTGCACTAAAGTTTCCTGTTTCCTGTTTATTTGTGGGTGGGTTGTAACAGCTCACTCTTCTGTTCATTGGTAACTCTGATTGTTAAATTTATTCATTTTCTCCAGCACCTCTCTACTGAAGGCAGTTCAGATGAAGGGAAATTTCCATGAAATATAATTTTTTCAGCTGCTTGCACAGTAAAGCTCTGGCTATTAGACTAAGGGAGTTAATAGACCCTGGCAACGTTTACCAAAAAAGTTAAATGGGAAAATTGAGATTATTAATAGCTTAGAGCCTTAAAATAGACTTTGGGGAAAAAAATAAAACCAAAAAAAGGTTTTCAAGGTTAGGACAACTCACAGTGTAGCAAACACTTGCCTGCTCATTATGTGATATCTCTGGTAGATGTAAGACCTAAATTGAAGACCTCCTTCTTAATTAGTCTGCCTAGGTTGCCTACATTCCATGTAGGTGCAGCAGTAAAATGAATCTTTAATTTTTTACAAAACTGAGCTAATGGGCCAAGTTTTGTCCTGCTGAGATATACATCAGGATAGTTAAAGAACTTACCTAGAAAATGGGACCCTAAGATTAATTGAAGGCTTGAACCAGTAACTCCCATACCTACATGGATGCAATGGACACTCTCTTACTGATATTTGGAACAATGATCTTTCCCTCATTTTTTGGGGGTTTTTGTGGCCTTGCCTTTATTTCCACAAAAATCCTTCAAAAATGTTGCTTTCTTCTTGTAGTAGTATGGAGGGAGATCTGTTAAGACCAGAAAAATAGTCTGTCCAAATCTCCAGCTATAGACCTAGTTAAGAACCATGGGGTCTAGAACTGTTTTATGATTTTGAGAGTCATGCTCTGCTTGCTTATTTGTTGCCTTATCCTTTCATAAAAATAAACCAGAGAGAAGGTTTTTCAGCCATGATTGAAGACTAGATTAAAATGCCTAGAACAGAAGTGATGGAAATCCTAACTGGATATTTAAGATGAAAACAGCTTTAGTTTGCAAGACTTGACCTCCAAAGTGTCAGATGTGAATTATGTGCCCCAAAATATTTCATGTCAAATTCTGAAATCCAAATTTTGAATCAATATCTGCTTGCTTTACAGTTCCATTATTCTTTGTTCATGGTAAGTCTGCTATTGTAGGGCATGCCAGGGTTAAATTTGAAAAAAAAATCCTGATTGAGGCGTAATATCTGCTCAGCAGCAATATCCTTTATGCTTTAGTTAAGATAGTCTTATTAGAAACTGCTCATTTTTCAATTTCTTTACTTGGCCATTAAAATTTACTGTGTGCTGGAATTAATTTTGTTTTGTAGCACTGATTGTATAACACAGATTTACCATTTTGGATTCTAAAGTGGAAGAGACTGTTCTTAGTTATTTACTTTTCTTTTATTGCTAAATACATATACTGTGTTAAAATATCTTAATCTGTTTTCATTTTATACTCCATGTCTGGGATCCTCCTACCTCATTCTTTTAGGCTGTTCCTCAGGAAGAACTCTACAGGTAACATTTCTAGAAAGGTAAGAGAGTACCAAAGAGAATCTGCCTATCATCAGGATATAGAAATATATATGATGTTTGAGTCTATTTCCTCTAGATAGGGGCCCAGGCCTCCACTTTCAAAAGAGTAATCAGGAATTGGTTTTCCTTTAAAAACAACAAGAATGGAGGAGTTGGCACTTCTTAAAGCAGTAATGCAAGGGAGACAGCATGTAATAGAGGATGTAGTCAATGTCTTGGCTCAGTTTCTTAACCTGACACTATTTACAACCAAGAACCAACAGGTTACTCAGGGAGAGATGGTTGCTGAAAGTCAGGAGAGATAGTTTAGTTGTTATCAGTGGGATTTATACCTAGGATCTAAAGAAACTATTCCAAACCCTAGCTGCACTAAATGAAGAACAGCTTCTGAGCACTCAGTATTTATCAGTCCTGCCTATACCCCACCAAAGTAGATTCCTCAAATAAAATGCTTAATGGTCTGGCAGTAAAATATGAATAGGAAAAGTAAAGTTATCAAATAAGTTATTGCCCACCTGTAATGAAGGTATCTGGGATTACTAGGACAATACATTTAGACTACATTGAAAAAGAATAAAAATTAAATTGGTGAACAACCAGATGTATAAGACTGTAGAAAGTAGTTGATGTTGAGAAACAGTTGATTTTCAAGCACTTATTGGCTGCTGATCACTGACTGTAGGAAAACCTATCCTAGGACACCTCTGAAGTAAATGGAAGCAGCAGGCACCCCAAAGTGTAATTCCATTAATCTGAGATCTGAACTGCCTTTTGGCAGTGCCTCATTGAAGACACTGTCAGTGTAGAGAGCCTCAGGACAAATGTACATCTAAATCCATCCACCTAACTTAGGTGCTCCAGTTAAACACTGAATGTTAAGTGGCATAAACCTGAGCATAGTGAATTGTGTAAATTCTCACTGATATTTAATTCAGTCCTGTCATAGACCAAGGTCATTATAATAATAAAAGTGAATTACAGTCATTTTTCCAAAGACATCCATATCAGATAGCCTCAAGCAGTACTACATATAATAATTAAAGAGATACTAACCAAAACAGCATATTCAGTTGGAAAAACAAGCAATGCAATGTATGAATATTGTTGCTGGCATCAAATTTTATGTGCATATTTATTTTTTAATTAAGAGAACAAGAAATACATACAATTTTTAACATGAAGGGGGATATTTTGTATTACTTCTGGCCTTTCAACAAATTATATTTCAAAATCAAATGGTAGAAATTACTTGTAGCTCCCTTTCCTATTTTCTGTTATGATTTGTTTTTAATCAGCTAACAATAAACCTTCCTGTATCTCAGCTTTCATTCAGTTTTCTTCAGTAGCCTGTTCTTTATTGTTGATTGACATAAGCCTAGGTAATGGATTTAGGATTTTAGCACCAGACCAATGTTGTAAAATACACAGTATAGCATGTCCAGCCTCTGGGAGAGAGACACCAACCTAAAATAATTGATAAACTATCTCTGCTCGGTGATCCTTGTTTGAGGCATACTCACTGATGTCTTCTCACAGAGAGGGATAGCTATGAAACAAAGCCCTTGAAAAATTGCTTGGATTTCATATGACACCGAAGAACAATATGACTTCCAATAGTCAGCTATGCAGTAAGAATTTTGTAGCTTGCTTTCTGTAAAAAATATCAATCATTTGTGATTGAAAAATGAATCTGTAAAGTTAACCTACTCTGTCAAATTTGATTTATTCAGAGGTAAACAACATTCCAAGAGGATTTAGTGAGTCTGTGTTTGGCAAAGGGGTATGTTCAGGTTGTGGCACTACATAGATTGAATGTCCAAACATTTAAAAACTCTTTTATCACTGGCCTGAATACAAAAACGACAGCCTTCATTTGGTGACCTTAGAATGTCCCTGCTATTTGTTATGGGCTTTCTGTATTTAGTTTAACCTTCCATCATGCTGGGGTTAAATAAATGACAAGTTGTGATTTTTCTGATTTTTAGATTAATATTGAGCCATTAAACTATAAACATATTGAGCAGGATCTCAAGCCAGTGTAAATCAGTGTAGCTTCATTGTTTCCAGTGGAGCTTTGCTGAATTGCATCAGCTGAAGAGCTATGCTGTTATTTGGAACAGTGCTGTATCTTGCTTTCATACACAGCTTTTGGCTGGAATGTTTAATCTGTAAATCACAATATTGTCACTCTATTTCTTATCCTAAGCTCTGCCTGCTCATTCAAACATGTCTTTATTCTTGCTTACAGCTGTTCTCCCCTTCTTTCCTTCACTTCTGAATATTTGGAACCCAGATAATAATCTGGGTAACATACTGATATTTTTGAACAGCAGAATTTTGGAGTGGTAACTCTTATCTCTGCTCTTACAAACGTGGACCACATTTAAAGAAAAAAAAATCAAGGCCTGAGGTCAATTTCCCCACTATATTTACAATTGAAATTACCATAAGCATGCATGCAAATGGAGTGTCTGAATGCAAACCCAGTGAGATGGATGTCTGCCTAAAACAGACGGGTGGTAATTACATGCAGAAATGTCACAGAGCAATTGCGCACAGACCTGTAGCCTCCATTTCAGCTGCATTTAGCCTTTGAACTACTTCCCTTCTTTTGCAGGCCACAGTACACCCTTATGATATAACTTCTTGTCTTGAAAACAAGCAGACATGCAGATTCTGTATTCTTTCATTGTTTGTTTATATTTACAATAGGCAGGTGGTTGCTGTTACTGTCGGGAGAAAAGTAGTGAAAGAATTTACATACAGACACACTTTACCAAATTCCTAACACAATGTGTTGTTGTGTTCAGTATCTTCAAGCTTTTAGGTACTGATTCCAACTCACCTGGTGCTGCCTCAGATCACACAGAACCCTTTATACTCCGATTGTAGAAAATTGTATGCCTGCCTGCTGCTCTGAAATTATAACACTCGGGTGTTTGACGTTATGGTTTAGGGAGTTGTGGAAGTGGGGTGTTTTTATCTGACAAGTGGCAGTGGTCTGTGGTTGTGCTAGGTATAAAAGCAGTAAAAAAAAATTACATCTAAAAATAAAATGGCCTTTGAACAGATAAGGAAATATGTCAATTATTTTATAACTTTTTTATTTCTTTGCTTCATGTAATTATCATCAAACTAGAAGGAGAACAAGTTAAATCATTGTATTTCTGTTGATTTTTAAAATTTTTTTACAATTTTGTTGCAATATTTTTGATAAATTATACAGGTTTATGCTAATTTTAATTTTACCAGATTTATAAGTCTGTCAATATATAAACCAAATTTTCCTCACAGAAAAACAAGTTACAAGTTTTGGTTTATTTTATTCCTTCCTTCCTTTCTTAAGTCCAGTGCAAAACACAGCCTGAACTCCTTTTTGGATACTGCATATGATGAATGTCTAACATAAATCTAAATCTAAAAGAAAATTTTTATCACCTGCACAAACAGCATTTTTTTTATGCTAAAATCTTTCACAATTTAAATAGAACTCTAAAATTAAGTTGTTTTAAGGAAACTGATGGGCATGGCTTTAGCACAGGTATATGGCAGAACAAATACTACATATTTTTGAGTATGTTTCTGTGAACTTCGAAGAGTGCATGAAATAGATGGGTGCTTATGCTTGCATGTAGAATAATAAATATAAAAATCACACATTTATGAACCTTCTTACTTCTACAGCCTTTTTTCGAGACGATCTGGTTGTACATCTGCTCAAGCACTGCTCAATAAGGAATCTGAGACACTGTATGGTTTACGTCGTCATCCAATAATGTGACAGTTCTTGGTCTGTGGACCTGCTGGAAAGGCTCCTTTTAGAAGCTAATTCCAATTAGAAGCAGTTGCCAGACATTTCTGTGCCACCTGCCTGGTTATCCGTGTGACACACAAACTTACCTTTCTGTTTTTCCAGTCAATGCACGTATTTTATTTATTTTTCATCTGGTCTAAATACTCCACTCCTGAGCTGCCTACTTTGCAGCGTGGTGGACAGCACTCAATAGTCATCACTATGCTTCGAAACCCCACCTGGCCACTAAAATACCTCAGAGGAAGAAATATGTTTTTCGAGGAGTTTCCATATACCATAGTTGGTCTTCTATTCATGTGGGTCCCTAAAATGCCTTTATTCATGCAGCACAATTTCAGGTACTTTTGGCTGGAAGTGGCCAGCCATGGATGGGTCTCATGGGTCAGTGTGCTGCCTGGCTCTAGGAGCTGACCCCAATTTCTTGAAATGCTTAGTTTGTACATTGGCACAGTGTCATGTTACATTTTTTGTATTATCTGGGTAGGAAAATACACTTTTAAAAGTCAGTAAGACTTTTTTTAAATTTTTTCTTCTGTGGAGTGACAAAAAATATGCTTGCCATTAACATGACATACCTCAGGTTTGCCTGTCAGAGTTTTCTTCATTGTTAAGAAAATACTGCATCTCAATGCACCATTTATGAAAGCTGTAGGATTGGTTATAGACAGGTGTTGCAAAATAGTTCCCCTAAAAGCACATAGCTTGTGACCTACAATACCACTGCTGTTCATGTTCCTGCACCTTTCATATGGGAAAATAAGAACTAAAAAGAGATATCAAAACTCAGTTTCAATGTGACCTGGTTTATACTGCAGTATTTCTCAAACAATGAATGGATACCATACTAATGTGTTCTGCCACTAAGCTCCTTTGTTCATTCTCACATGCAAAATTGTGCACAGAAATTCAGTTATGGTGTCATTTCCTTTATCATCTTCAGTGTAGGTGGCTGAGTTGAGCTGAGAGCCTGTACCATTCCAGGTACAACTCATGTTTCACCATCACATGTAGTGATGAGACCTGTTGAAGTTGTGTTCCTGGCAGCACTAAGGAGCTGACCAGCCATTTGCCTTGGGAGCCTTTCCACAAAGTGAGGAAACTCGTGATAAGATACTTTTCTGTGGTGACCTCCAGCCCCATTCAGCCATTATTTTCCAGTATGCAGTGATTTTCTTGTTATCAATATTCATTTATTGTTCTTCAGTGCATGAGTTTGCATTTTGTTGTGCTGACATTTTGTGTGGATGGACGCAGCATACTATGCCATCTTGACTGCTCACTATGGCTTTCCTGATCTCTGTGTTACCTGTCATTTTTATCAACCTTGATAGTTTATTTACTGCCATGTGGTGGGTGCAAATTTTAAATAGGGTCAAGCATAGTGTCAGTTTCACATACTAGACACACCCTCATTTTCTGGTAATTCTTTGCTGAAAACCACCTGTGGGACCTGTCTGCTGGTCAGTTATTAGTCCACTTAACCACATAGCTTACCCTGTCTTAAACTTTACTGTTTACTCAACAAAGCTGTATAGTGAACAAAGTTTATTTGGTTTTATATCTATATCATATCTATATCTATATAATCTATATCTATATCTATATCTATCATCTATATCTGTATCTGTATCTGTATCTGTATCTATATCTATCTACATCTATCAGCAACGTAATATCTGCTCTTCGTGTTTGTAACAGTTGTGTAAATGTCTCAAGCCTTGTATCCTTTTGAAGACAGATGTATTTGTCTCCATTTTTTTCTTTTTATCTATGATCTCTGCTAATCACTTCAGAAAATAATTTCTGATTTCCACTGAATTTCATACACAATATCTATTGGATAGGATACCAAATAAAACTAAAAAACTTATTTGAGGTCCAAAGCAAAGAAGGATTCTCTGATAATTCACATCTTAAAAGACACCAACCAGAAAGTACATCTGGGAGAGATGCTTATTTACTGATCCCAGTGCAGCTGAGGTCTGCACTTTTGTTGATAGTACAGGGAAATCCATGGAAGAGCGAGTTTCATTGCTCTAGATGATGATGAGTTGAATGGGATTTTTGTTGCTATTCAAAAATAATAATTAAAAAAAGGCATACCATCAATTATTGTTTGGAATACCCCAGAGAGGAGTTAAAACAAGTGTTAATATAGGAATGAAGGGTTCTGCAGAAAAATTTTTTCAAGTCTGTCTGGGAAGTAGAGATGCCCACACTTGGCCCACACTTGACAGATTTAACATATTTTTTGGCAGAGATATGGGTGGATCCATAGACAAGAGGACAACCTTATCTACAACAAACATAACCACATTCAACTTACATGGTCTCTAACACTGTGGTTGATGTTGCAATTAGGATACTTCTTTTAGTGCAGTATGAGTGCTATAAAGGCAGAAATTAAGAAAAAACTGCAAATTTCACAGTAGACAGGAAATTATTTTGCCCATAAACCAGATCAGGCCAACTAAAAGAACTGGTCCACATTTGAGGGAAAAAAGTAATTAAGAACTGATGAATAATTGTGGCTAAAGAGACTCAGTTGGCTAAAAGTAAAAGAAAACTCTGGTTCATTTAAGAGTGCTGTTGCTTAGTTGCTGGCTGTATCTACAAAACTCTGTAGGAATCAGAAATGAAATTCAGGTTTCAGTATAAGTATAAACTCAGATCCAGAGTCCAGTTATCTAAAATACATCTACTACACTGTTTAGTATTATTGAGTTTTTGTGAAAGTTTAGATATCTTAATTTACAGTTAGGTTTATCACATCATCTGGAAATGTTGAAGGCAAGGTTGGATGGGGCTCTGAGCCCCCTGTTTAGTGAAAGGTGCCCCTACCCATGGCAAGGGTTTGGAACAAGATGATCTTTAATGTCTCTTGCGACCCAAGCCATGAGTTTATGATTCTGTGGTTCTATATGTGCATATACAATGGGTTTGCTGTTTTCAACCCAGTCCCTCATGCACAGTAATCTACATCACGAGGCCACCACACATAATTCACCTAAATTAACAGTCTTTCATCAAAAGAGATTGACTCAGACTTAATCTGTAGCAGCAGAGGAGCTGAACTGCTTTCTCTTCACCCCACTGCTGCATTTTTAAAGTGTGGTGTACTCTGACTGATGTTGAGGGCTGAGAGAGCAGAGTAAGTGCTATTACTCTGAGTTTGTCCATTTCTCCTTTCTCAGGTCTGAGGCTGGATGTGCAGCCTTCCACCCTTACAGACTCTCTCAATGCATAGACATTGCATGCGTTGAGAAATAAGAAATATTTTTCTGATTTTTATGTGTAACTATGAATTTTCACTCTCTGCATTGTAAAGCAGGAGTAGAACGCTGACTGGTACCCAAAGACTGTGGGTTTTATAGTTAATAGAATCAGTCAATGAACAGAATCCTCATCTTTCACTATTCAGTCTTCATTCACCATATCACTGTATATGTAGGAATGCATATAGTGCAATAACAGTGCCAAACATTGACAGACCAGTATGTCACGTGCTCTACTAGATGGTTACTACTGGATATGTCAGGTCTCAATCTCCCTCCTTCACACTTTCTTCATCATCTCATACTGCAGACTGTAAACAGGACTCCAGAGTTCCTTGCCTGCTTCATGTCTCTGGTGCAGGATGTGATGCTGTTCAGGAGAGACCAAATGGCCAGTGTTGTACCCTAGGCCTGTGTTTCTTAGTCATGCCCTGGGCTGACACAGCATTAAGAGACATTGTTCCATATATTTGGGTGTAGTAGCTCTTCTACAATTGCATTAATGAATA
Source organism: Rhabdornis inornatus (assembly GCA_013397075.1). Classification (NCBI taxonomy): domain Eukaryota; kingdom Metazoa; phylum Chordata; class Aves; order Passeriformes; family Rhabdornithidae; genus Rhabdornis; species Rhabdornis inornatus. Next base: position 584,807 of record VWZS01007385.1, on the reverse strand, counting down.
GGGCACATCCTTTATGCCCCTCCTCATGTAACTGTTGTTCATATCTACCCCTACTCATGTGCCATGGGGTTCTCACACCTTGGCATGTTAGAAAGTCAAGAAATCTAATTCTGGTGGAAAAACATAGTTACACAACTTCCAAAAAAGCACTGTAGAGTAACTTCCCTGGAGTGAGAGAAAGCCGCAGGTTTCAACAGGAGATGGAACAGAAATGGGAGCTCAAAGTGGCTGGTCTGCTGCTGAGGGACAGGATGCAGAGTTACAGCACAGATCACGGGCTCCTGAACATGTCTAATAAAGCTTTGGTTAACACAAGTCTGCTTGCTTGTCATGTTACCTAGGGCAGTAACAGAACACATGTGGAGCCCCCAAACCTGCAGGCAGAGCTGGAAACATAACAGTGGATGACAGAGTGCTCGCCCCACCACACTGCTCTGGGGAATCCCTGCCAAATGCTAACATGCCTATCAAGGAAGTCATGCTGTAATTTAAATGTTCTTCTCTTCAGGTCTGCTTGGTAAGAGACATGAAGAAGTTAAGAGTGTTTTTAGCTGAAATAGCTTCCATAGAGAGTTTTGGTGTGGAATATAAAGGAAAATGCACATGGCAAATCACAGCCATCATTGATAACCTACAGAGTATTAAATGTAAATGCCATATTTCCTGGTACTGATTTTCACTCTTTTTTGCTCTTTCTTTTCTGTGTTAATACAGTAGAATGGAACATAGGCTTTAAAAGAGTCTACTTTGGTTGAACTTTTATTTCAAAAGGAATTTCTCTATTCTCTTTGGAAACTATGTACATTATGACTTTCAAAGTACAGTGCTTGCAGCACTGACAAGCTCATTGGCTTCAATAGCACCACAGCTCCAGTTTTATTTAGATTTTTTTAGTGGTATTTGTCAGGTTGTAGGCTTTGTTGGGTTTGTTTTTTTTACAGAATATGTAAAATGGATCAAAAGTGAGATTTGATCAAAGTAAAAATATTGCGCAGATCTTTGTGTGTGTAAAATGGATGTGGACTGACATCATCTACACATAGAGCTCACCACCACTCTATAGAATATTTACAATACACTCCTTGATCAATATTGTAACAATTACAGAAAATGCATTGTAAATATAGTAGGGAAAGAGGCAACCAGAACATAAATTGAATGACTTTGTTTACTTGAATAGTCCCTGAGCAAATTGTAGTCCATGAGAAAAAAAAATCCATAATTTCAAACCATTTTGCACAATTGACAGCCCCAGGAGAGGAAAAGATTAAGGAACAGAAAAATTCCCTACCTTGGTAGGAGAGAAGACTCACTTGTTTTCCCTTTGCTTACCGTCATTAGCTTGGAGCTGCAGACTGTATTATTCAATTATTGTATATATCTGGTAAATTACTTTGAAATGTCACGATGTTTCAAAGCACAGTACGAACTGGATTTTGTGTTGCACAAGACAGTTGCTTATTATTGTGGTTACCAAGTTTCTGTGTGGCAGGACCCAATGTTCAGTACTTATAAAAAATTATAGTCAGATTGACACTCAGTCTCTTGGGTGTGTGCTATAAGGTAGGTGGTACTGGTGCACTCTGTATGCTCTTGCAAATGGGAATCAGGATCTGAGGTATCCTGATTTTTCTAGTAATATGACTTTCTAAAATAAATATTCTATAACTTTCTTTATTCTAGTAGTGGTTTCTTCTAAAGCAGATCTATATTTTTTAAACAACCCAGGCGTTATCTTTTTTAACATAAAAAATAGCTTATTTACTTTCAGATATTATATATTCTTCAGCAATTTCTATTTCCAAATCTATAGGAACAAGTCTAACCATGCCCTAATAGAAAAAGGTTTACCTGTATAACAGAAAACTACTTTTGAACCTTCTAGATTGTGTTGCTGTTGGAATGTACATGCAAGATAATAACATTTTTCTAGTGGGAAGGGTCTGAATAATGAATACATCTGAAGATGCAATTAAAATCTAAAACAAATATGAAACTGTTAAATTCACATGTACTAGGGCCTCTTATTTGCAAGTTTTGACAAATAATAAAAATACTAAACACTTCATTGCTTAAAAATTTACATGCTTGCCAGCAGTGCAAAATAAGCATGGAATAGATGTGTATTCTGTCTTAATATACAGTAGAAGAGACCACTTCATACACATTCAGGGGCTACTGTGGTGAGCAAGGTGTAAAAGAGACACAAATGGGAGGGAATGTTGTGAATAACTGCATTTATATGGGGAAAACGCAGGTATGAACCTGCATACCTCTGTTGTTCACTGTTCGTGACGATGCCTTGAGAGGCTGCCTGGAACAGAGGCTAGATGATGTTAAAGGAATAAAGTAGGTATTTATTAAAAGGCCTTCAAAGGATACACTTGGGCAGTACAAGAGCCTGGACATGGCTACAACCAAGATGGACCCAAGATGGATGTAAGATGGATGCCCAGTCACGAGTTTTCACGCTTTTATAAGTTTTCGTCCATTTACATATTGGGGTCAATTGTCCAATTACATCTTCAGGTTATGAAGACCCATCTTCTCAGACTGCTCTCCTCAATTTGCTATTGTTTACTCTTTTTGAGCTTGAAGCTGCAATGGTGTCCTTGGTTCTCAGGCTGGGAAAGGATTGTTTTGTCTAACTAAACTGTGAAGAGAACTTGCTAACACTTTACATGAAGTTCAGAGTAACACACTAAGGCAATACAGAATCTGGAAAATATGAAAGCTAAAACTTAAGGCATCAATAACCTGCCAGTCTTATGTACAAAATATTTAAGTCAAAAGGAGATGCAGAATAAAAAGTAACTTGAATGACCAGTCACACTGAAGAATGCAATGAAAGATTCAAAATTAAAGTACTGCAAATAGTCTGCAACCAGATATTAATTTAAATTTAAAAATTGCTAAGGATGAAAAAGTGGGTAGCATAAACCAGCTGCTTCTTTAGGGCTAATATGAAGGTCTGTGCCGCACTGATTGTACACAGTAAACAGTTCAAGCCAAGTCTCATTTTACATCCCTTTAATGCTTTCTGGCCCAGACAATTCCATAAGTTAGCCATGTCATGGGGTATGTGACAACGATGTATAGTATTTCTGCAGCAATAGCAAACAAAGGCAGCATCCTTACTAGCCACATAGAATTTTTCTCTTCTTTTGGAGAAGTTTGATGACTACAATGCTGTGACCTCAACTTTGAAAACGAATATAAAAGGTCTCAATTTTTTTCCTGGTGTTAGGCAATTTGTGGAGGTTCCCTTCATGCCTGAAGCATTGCATTTATCTGACAGAGAACACCTAAATTAGATGTCCAAAGTAAAGTCTAATGAATCTAGGACAAAATCCCCATATCATTTCAATATTTTGGAAGAAATTTTTGTGCCTGGCAGGCTTTTTTAAAATAAAGTTGCACAAGCCAGATGCGCTGGCCTCAGAAGGGATACACAAGTTTATAGCAGCTGAGAATCTGGACCTTTGTATGACAAAAATGGAATTAGATTAAATTCATTATTCTAAATGTCACTTTTATAATAAAAAAAGAGAACTTGACAGTGACTGCATGACAAAACCCGCTGTGAAAGGGTAATGAGGGGTAAAAGACAAAGGAAGTCTAAATAAGTCCTTTTACCACAAAACCAGAGAATAATAAGCAGAAATTGTAGTGAATGTAGAGGAGAAAGAGGAATCTATATTGGGCACTTTTCCTGCCTGGAAAAGACTTATTTAATTTAACAGGGATTAACCCCAATATGTTTCTATGCAGCATGTGTAGGATTTCTTAAAATTATTGTAGAGGAAAAGTACCACTTTAACACAAAGCACCTGAATTGTGTTCAATCATTACGCTCATCAGTGCGGTAGTTTTGCTTTGCCTGCATGTGGCTTCTCTGACTTTTAAAAGTATAATCACAGAGGTGGTGAGAGAATTTATTTCAGTACAGATAGGCTTCTTCAGCTAGTTTTAATCTCACTAGAGTGCTTGACATTAGCTAAGAAGCAATAACTTCACTTTTTTTCACAGGGTAGCCACTTAAATAAATATGTTGTGGTTTTGGTAGGCCAGAATGTTCCCCATTACTCTAGGTGATTGTAATTTTTTTCCTTTTAATGAAGAATGTCCCATCTCCTAGCTGTTATCCTCCACCCCTGCCAGTTGCATTATTGCTTATTGTTACATTGTCTCGCATCATCTAGAGGAGCCTGCGAATAGTGACTGAATAAAATGCTTGCAATGATAATCAACATTAGAATTTCTCTCACTATTCTATTCCTTAAAAATATTATTAATGAAACCTAAAATAAGATTCCACACTATTGTGACAAACAGAGAAAATTGCCATTTTAGATTCTTCAGTAAAGTGAAGGATGTTTGTATATGGTTATTTATTAAAGTATGCCCCAAACAATAGCTTAACAATACTTGTACATTGTTAAGAGAAAGTGGGGAAACTTAGGTAAGGGGAATATTATTTTCTGCAATTTGCATTTATTAGTTCCGTATAGTTTCCATCATCCTCTGCGAAAGTCAGCTTAGATTAGTGGACTACTAAGCACCAATGTACAAAAGGGCAACATAGATTCCCCTTTGAAAAATAATGACTCTCATGATGAGTTTTTTATTTTTAAGCCAGATGCTTAAAATAATGGGCAATATATTGCTTGTTGTAATGCCTATGGCATGGTTTGCAAATAATATAGATCGAAAAACCTACTATATGGTTCTGATGAGACCAACCTACAAATCAGTTTCCCAGAAATGAGAATTAATAGAACAAGCAATAACATCCTAATTTCTACATGACAGCTAGAGTAACACTTAAAAACATTCTGCATTACAGATAAATACACCATTCATTTTCACAAATGGAGTCTGTTTCAATTCTCAGCTGTTGGATGATGATTTGACTTGGAGCAAAGGCAGCATAATTGGGTAACAGCTGAAATGTGCTTCATTGTAAAGGGTTGAAAGATCCATTGCTGGATTTTCAGGAGTGTGAATTACAATTCCAATAATATCAGAAGCAACTAATTCTATTCTTCAGAAGTGAGGACATAAAAGAAGTTTTAGGTTTTCTTATTTCAAGCTTTAATTGAGGCCTAGGTTGTAACTCATTTTCATCCCTGAATGGGTGGTAAAAACATACACAGTAGGTAATTCACACTACCTCAAAAACTGTTAGTGCCATAAGAAGACTAATCAGGGTAAGCTTCCAGTAGCAAATTATCAGCTACAAATTAAAACCTTGCCACCTGTCTGCTAAAAGCAACCTTTCCCCCCCACCCGAACATATTTGTCTGTTTAGTAACTGTTGGATTACTACAGGATATGAAGAATAGGGGGTGATCTGAGAAAACCTTCAAAACATTATGTTTCATGAGTGAACAGGGAGCAGTTTTAAGCTCTTATTTTTGTTTTACTGCCTCATTTATGGCATTTTGAAAACCTACTGGTTTATTTCAATGACACACTTGAAAATAAGTCAAGGAAGCAAGACTGATATATTTTTTATTTAATTTGTAATGCATCATTCTAGGCTATAAACAAATGGAAAATGTGCATACATTTGGCAAAGCAGCCATACTGCTGTGGATATTTATTTAGAAAGTGACCTACCCCATCCTCCAAGTGAGTCCTTTGCCCTTTCCAGAGACACATTAAACCAAAAGAGTACTCTCTATCATTAGGAGCCCTGAATTCCCTGAAATTTTCAGGCAGTTATCATGCCTAGCAGAGTTTCATTCCCTTTGAGGTAAACAACTGGATTCATTTGGTGCCTGAATCTACATTTCTACATTTTCTGTTGTGCTTGTCATAGCAATCTGTTTTCAAATTAGATTTGAAGTCAAAAGTAAATGTAATTCCTCACTCCCACAAATAAGGGAATGGAATGTAGAAGAGCAGAAGTGATCAAGTTATGGATAAGATCTCATGTCATATGAAATATAGTCATTTTGATCTTATGCCTCTGAATATCTTTCCTGAAAGCATCTAAATAAAAAAGGGATGGGGGGACATGATTATTTAAATGTTCTTTTTGGGAATAGTCTCACTTTCCTAGCTTGTGAGTTATTTAAAATGCTAGAAACATTTGCACTATGCACAGAGAGAGCGGCTTTTCTGATATTGAGGGCAGGGGATTTTACAAATCACAGGAGAATTGCTCTCTGCCTTAATCTCCCATCTCCCCACACAGAGTCAATTTACAGTGTTTTGGGCTTTTTTGGTGTTTTGTTAGGTTGGGGGATTTTTTTTTTGGTGTTTTTTTTTGTTTTTTTTTTTTTGTTTGTTTGTTTGTTTGTTTTTTGTATGGGCATTTAAGTTTAAGGCACAGTGATCCCTGAAAAAAGGATTTTCTGCACTCTTTGCAAGCCCCTTATTTGTGGATTTCTATATACCTAGTGTGAACAAACAACTTACAGTCAGAAAATGTCGTGAATATCCTTCCCAAATGCCCATTTTATGCTCTGGATTCTGTTTCATAGACCTGAATTCCACAAAGAGCTTCAGCCTGCATATAACTCCAAATGGTCTGTTTGCTCTTTAGCTTTAACATGGGGCTATGTTCTGTGCCTTTCTGTAGCTAGTCATTATGATCCTTTTTGGACTGCAGTGGTATACATAGCATAACTCATAGCTTCTGTGTGCAAGGTGAGTTCTTACCAGTGGCCAGTGGGACAGCAATATAAGCAGATAGAGCACCATTTTTAGGAGGGTGTTTTTCATCTGAAGTTAGGTCACATGCTAAAATTGTAACCTTTGCCCTTGTCCAAAGCGTATTCAGAAAAGAAATAGTGATTATATATTTGTCATGCATGGACCCTTTTTGTTATGTATTTTATATTTTCAACTGCTTCATGTTGCTCCTGATGGGGAAGAAAAAACAAATCAAAAATCCAGGATGAGACTTATTGTTCTGCTGGTTCCTCTTTGTCTGGGAGCAGGTAGCACTGTGCAATTCCATGACAGTGAAGTATATGGTGTATTCAATCAAGTCAAAGTGTACCTGAGCCAAATTAAATGAATCTGTTATGCTCCTATACTTCCAGATGCTTCTCTTAATTACACTTCCTAAGTGTTAGGACTTTTCATCAAACCAGTCATCATCTTGCTTCAGAGCCTGGGTGACTCCTAGACAACCAAAGCAAAACACAATACTTTTATTTTTGAGGTTCCTGACTGTTCCTCATATGTGTTAAGATATACATGAATGCTCATTAAATCTACTAAGATAACTGTTTGATGTGTTACTCAATAGACGAAACATAAAACTGTTCTTTAAAAAATCAGCAAAATTGCTTGGAGGAACAACAAATTCATACATCAGCCCATTCTTTATGTTCTAAAGTGCAATTTACAGGACTAAACTAAAGCAAATGTCATACCTTTAATTCCATAAAAAAGTTATGTACAAGTCTATTATTCAAAATAATCACATAACTGGGAAATTCACTGAACAGCTACCTTTCTGCTCAGCAGGGTGCCATTTTATAGACTTTAAAATTCACTAAGTTCAAGCAGCTTTCGTTCTCAATAATACATGTGCTAAATATGTCACATTAAAAGTGCTTTTGGCATGTAAATGATCCGTTTTCACATAGAAATGCTTTTAAAAGAATCTGAGCTCACTTTTTTGGAAATTATAAGTGCATTGAATTTCATTGTCCTACAGAACCATGTAGAGTTGATCGAAGTGAACTACAATGACAAACCAACCCTTGTCAGCCCTTATATTTATGTATCATTTGAGCTGTCAGAAGTATATTTAGTTGCATTTTCTTATACATATTTTCTACTCAGTTTAAAAAAATAAAAAAATTTTGGTGTAAGGAGGGGCCTGTGGGTTTGCTTTTCTAGGCCTAAGTGCTCACAAGCACTTCTGTGTATCAAAAGTTAACATTTCACTGGAAGACTTGCAACATGTTAAACTGATTACCTAACCGAGTTAATTTTTTTCTTAGAACTCAGCAGTACTTCTACTACTGCTTTAATGTTGAAAGATAAGGCAAATGTTTTACAGGTGATTTAGGATGCTTATCCTCCAAAGAGTGAATTTGGAATTCTTATGCATAATATGAATAAAACTGAAAGCATAATCTCTGTCTCTCACTGCTTCATTATACTGCTGCATGCTGAACAAATACTCCATACTCTGTATACTGCAGAGTGAGTTTCTTTCATGATGAGTTGATTGTAGCTATTCCTATTCTCTGTGTCTCCATGTAAGGGACTGGGATAATGTCAGGCACATCCACCTCTTAAAAATCTTTTGTTCTTTCTTATTAGAATAAGTAAAGCAACTTGAATGCTGTTTGGAAGTCATTACGGTATTATTCTGGTTGCCTATAATACAGTACATGGCTCCAGGGTTCTCACAGATAGGTATTTAAGAAAACAAACTGTCAGAATGTACACTTCTTATTTTAAATACAGAAGCCAGAATTTGTGAGATGACTCAAAAAAAAAAATTAAACTAGAAAGACTTGGTTTCAGAGAATGAGAAGAAAAATAGGAAGGAAATATATGTATCCATAGCTTCAAATCTACAGTTAAAAGCTGTACCTCTGGGCTGGGTGCAGTATTCCATTTAACTTGCTTTTAACAAGTGAGATGTACCTTGATTGTATATTAGCATATAGGTGAACATTTCTCCATTACTGTTGTGTGTAATTTGCTGTGCAAATAGAGTAAAAATGGGGGACAGTGATGAGTCATAAAGGCAAAGGTTTAGTATCTGTGTTTGGTACATTTTTAATTAACATTTAAAATTCTTTTGTGTATTGATAATATAATATCAATCCTTTTATCATTTTGATTTTTGATTGACATAGGAACTGAAATATTTTTCCATTTTCTGAGCAAATACAAGATGAAGAGGCATTTAGACTTACATTTCTCCTCTTTCTTGGACACGTTCCTTGTATATTATATTTTATCTAAAATTCGTCTGAACTGGTAATATTGGTTGATCCTTTGAACACAGAATAACTGACAGAAAGACCTTCAAAAGCATTCAAGCAAAATACTCCAGCCCAGTAATGGCTGCCTATCAACTGGTTGTAAGCAGCCATCTGCTCCAGACAGTGCTTCTGGAGAAGCGATTGGCCAAGACATCCCAAAAGTTGTCTATTTGACTGTGGTGATGTGTTTGCTAGATGTCAGTAGATATTTTAAGTCTTCAGGGCTCTCAGATTAGCTATTGTAAATTTTTCTTACCAGGCATCAAATTGCTAGATTTCTACTGCTTCTGTAATACCCATTTAATAATGAGGAAAACCATTGTATTGAAGTGTCAAATATTTGTTTTATCATCTTTCAGCTTTGTGTAATTATTTCAACATCAGTCATGACCTTGTCTTACAGATACTAAGCCACAATAAGACATATAAAGGACAATAACCTACTTAATCCTGGTTTTCCATCAAAAAATTGCCCTAATCAATGTTTAGGATCCGAGTCTGAACTGATGGTGTCCACGTACTCCTACATCTTAAAAATAGATAAACTTCTACTAAAAGAAATGCTTTACAATGTCCATTTCAGAAATGAGATGTGAAGAATGACCTCAGAAATGTCTAAACATACTCATAATACAAACACCCTCAGAAATATCCTGAAATATGAAGTAATTTCTTTTAAAATGCCACTTCTATATGTGAAGTATTTATAAATTCTAGTTCTCAACAGCTATAACTCAGTATGGGATGTTCCTTATATCTCATATATAATCTCATACACCCTATGGAAGTGTCATACAGAATAAATAATACGAGTCTACAGACATTGCATTTACTTCCTAGAAATCAATGTAAAAGCTGATAGTGTTTAGTAGAGAACCTGATCTTTTTTGTCTACTTTTCAATCCTTTGGCATAATATTTTATCACATATCCTGTTTCATTTTTTTTTAATTTCATGAAGGTAAGTAGTTTATAAAAAGATAGATTTTAATTTTAAATAAATTCCATGGAACTTTTTTTATAAAGATTTGTTAATCCAACTCAAACTTCGTGCCAGGAAAAAGTGCTTTCATATATTTCTGATTTCATACAAATTCTAACTTTGCGTCTGGCATTCAAAGCCATTTATGGGGATTTTTGAATTACTGACATTTTCAGGCCTTTAGATGTTGTGGATGCAACATTGAAAGTACTGATTTACTTTTTAACTTTCTGCGGTCTATTTTAATAAAAAAGAAAGTGAATAACATTGCTTAACTTTGAACATAAAAGAAATCTTGGTCTCATTAAGTCAACAGTAATGCTCTCCTTAACTTCAAAGGAGACCATGATTTCATCCAACATATCTAACAGTTCCGTAAAACACACAATGAAAATCACTTTACAATATTGGCAGTCAGAGCAGGCACTTTGTATGCATCTCAGTAAAGAAAAGGCACAAGCGTTCTCACTTATTTACTAATGCATGACAGCTAAAAATTAAAAGAGCAGAGGAATTTTTTGAGAGACATTGTGTTAGAACTCAGGGAATATTAAGTGTGCACTGCATCCATTTCAAATGAGACTTAAAATCTACACTGTGAAATCACAATTATGTTATTCTGAGCACTCCCTTATTTACTGGCTGTGAAGTGTGTTGCATGATTTCTCTTAGTGGGAGAACAATGTTCAGGGTATGTGGGTGAAATACACACACAAGCACAACCCAATGGGCTCAAAGCAGAAAACACTCCAGTGCAGGTTCCAGAAGTGTGCAGTAAATTCAGCCACCTAAGATTAAGTGTTAATGCATATTCTGTTAGTCATTTTCTTATGCAAATGGTAAAGCAAGTCTAAAGGCATACCTTGAAAAAAAAGCTGCAGGAAAAGAGAAGAGATTGGACAGATGCATTATAGTGAATTTTAATATGGATATGCGCAATTAATTTAGCATATACCTTAGCTTACTAAACTTGAAGTGGGACAAAGGACTCAAGAGGAATAATTTCAAGGCTGCAGGAAAAATGTACAGAAAATTTTTATATTACGTAGAAACAAAGAAGAAAACTCACCCAAAAGCTAATGTTTTCTATCACTGACTATGATGGTATCACAGTCATTGTCAAGAGTAGCTTTCTAATAATGTAGGCATAGTTTGAGAGAATTAATTGAATTAATTGAATACCTAGTGTTGCTGACCTTCTGGAACAAAATTTTATGACTGCTTTTGTGTCTGAAGGTCTTACTGCAGATAAACACTTTCCATTTCATAAGAAAAGGTGTCCAAACCTCTGGTGAATTATAGTAGTCTTTATCTGGCAATATTTTCCACTCTGAAAACTGTTGTATGCTTGGCTATAACTTGATTTCAGCTGAGTCCTTATATTGGTAATTTTTTCCAACCTTCTATTTGCATAGCAAAAGAGATCTAACACTTTCACATTCCTACCTTAGCACCAGAGAACTCATCCACTAATGAAAGGCTGAAAAGCATTTTTATTCTCTCCTCGAAGAGCACGACTGATAACAGGTTTGTAAGAGTGGTGTGGGATGATGATACAATGCACCATCCTCCTGAATCTTACAAAAACTAAAAAAAGAAGTGTTGTAAATGCTGATGGACAATTTTGTGTCTGGGTCTTTGTCAGCCAGTCTCTGTTCTTCATCTGCAGAGCATGTCAATGAGTGTGTCATTACTGCATTCTCCCCAGGTGTGTTGGCCCATGCTGGTTCTGTCTCTGCAGCTCCTCACTTGTGTGTAGCCTGTATGCCCACCTTTGATCTTCTTATCTATATCTAGCTCATTTATTTTGGGGAGGAATTTTCAGGAATTCTCTTTCTCAGCTGTTAGTTATTACAGTTGGTCTGAGCCATGCTCTCTGCTTACATGAACACTGCTAAGGCTTTTTCAGCTGAAGCCAAGCAGGTTGTTTAAACCATTGCTGCACCATCATGAAGTGTGGCTTAAGCTACCACATCTCTGTCTTCATGTGGGAAACAATGAATGCTGAGATTCAGTTATTGTGTCAGTGATGGTGCAAGTCAAGGGCAGAGTCCACATTCTTCCTTCTGTTGAGTTACTTACCTCTGGCTCGCTCAGTCTCCACTATGTATTAGTGTTTGATGTTCAAGGGATTCCCAGGGGCACTTCTAGGACAGACTGAGCATCACTGCAATTAAGCACTTCTAAAGTCTTTTGAAATTTTACAATAAAAATATAAATATATCCTGCTGGCATTAAAAGCCAACAAGTCTCCAAAACAGAGCATAAGGAAACAAGAAGTCCACCATTACACATGGGCGCATAATTACTGGTGCATTCCATTTTTCATTGAAGAAGGGGATGAAAGAATAACTTATTTTCTTAAAATAACAGGAATTACCTTTTGAAGATAAAATTGACTTTCTGATCTTTACAATATGCGTTCAGCAATATTACAGAAAATTTGTCCTTCAATAAATTGTGCTATTGTTTGTGAAGAGTCTTGTATGTGCCTGTGTCATAGAGAAATTCTTTGTAATTCTTTAAGTGACTGTAATAACCCTGTTTATTTTCGGGTTTGGAGAGTTTAGAACTGCTGTGCAGAAAGCCTGCAGCATTCTCTGAAATCACTATTTGTCACAGCAGCTATTCACTTGGACCCCAGCTTCCTCCAGGTTCTTATTTCATGCACTTGGCCATGGGAATACTAATCTCTGACTGGCATCCAAGAGCACTACTGCAATACAACAACTGCTAGTAACAGTTAGGCAGGGTCTGGCTGTATATTCACAAGAGTCAATGGCTTAATTTTGGATGACAGTCATGCTTCCCATTCCCTTACGTTGATATTGCTCCTCTTCTAGATGTCCCTGTCTCCACGGTGAAAGATCATCTGCTCACACCATAGTCAAACTACTGCAGCTGAAGGACAAGTACAGCACTTATGGTTTGGGGTACTTTAATATACTCTGATTTGTTTGGCTATTATGGATGCTCAGTGGGTGGTTGATTGTTATAAAAAGCATACAGTCATCTCTGAGGGGAAATCATAAAGTCATCACTTGGATCTGCTGACTGAGAGGCAGGAAAGTCTACATACATGCCACAATGAAAAATTTCTTCTCCTGAATCAGGACATGGCTGTAGATTAGAACCACCTCACACATGAGAATTCAGACCATTAGTTTCAGGTATAATAGTACCTGACCACATTACTTGCACTTGAGGGGTATCATAACACACTTCAGAAATAACAGAATTTGTCAAGCTTGCTGTTCTCACTTAATCTGAGTAATTCTCATAGTGAAGAAATTCAGGCTCTATTGTCTTTCTGTCTGAAAAATTAATAGCATTTGTTGATTGGGAAGCAAAAATTGCACTCCATCTCAGCAATGTCAAATTTTTGTAATATTGATGCTAACCCATATATATAACATAAGGAAATAATGAGATACCTAATGGGAGCTCAAACACACTCTTTAAATATAGAGGTAGTTTTGCACTTTCAGATTCGTCATTTTGTTGTTGCAAGGTTTGAAAATGTGGTTTGAATATATTTTGAGCAAGTGTGAAAAATAAGAGATTACCTAATGTTTTTGTTTACTATGCAACTCCACACACGCACATTCAATTATTAAGAGCACTAAACATTTTCTGCTGCTCTTGTTTTGCAATACAGGCTTTGCCTGCTTTCTGTTTGCTGCTTTCAACATAATGACATCTGCTGGAAGAGGTCACTACTAAAAAGGTGTTACCAACTGAGAGAGAAGTTGAAATCCAATCTGGATAAACGTATGTTTGAATCTTTACCAGTTATCACCTAAACGTGTATTTACAGTTGATAGATAAGTAGGTGAAAACACTATAAAATACTACTACCTAGAATGTATTTAAAAAGTGATATTTACAATCATAAGAAAGAAAAAAAAAGGCAAGCCAGTGCTGAATTTAAAGGGATGGGGATGTGTTGCAAAATACAATTATATTGATTTGACTAATTTGAGAATAGAGCTGATCAGTAAAAGCTGTTTTCTTTCACATGAAACATTTTGGGCTCAACACAGTAACATTTAAGCCAAGGAAGGACTTCTGTGGACCTTACATGATTTCTGGGAATTTCTTTCAGGTCTGGAGCAGGCAGTTACTACATTATCTAGCCATTTGGAGCAAAACTGGTTGATCAGCAGTTTGTTATTATTACTGCTGCAGCCCTTGCCATCTCAGTTACACATCTTTCAATGAATTTATATCAGATGATATTTTGTCTGATAACCTGACCAAATATGTTTGGTTCATAACAGTTTGAGAATCTCTGGGAAGAAAAACCACTGTGTTCACCAGGGAGAGCCAGTGATGGTGCAGCCCATGTCCCTGATGTGAAGGCTGTCTGGGGTGCCATTGGAGTGACACTTCAATACCAGTAATTTGCAGGTCTATAGGAAATTGAATAATTAGTCTTAGGCTCAGAAAAAAATTTAGACATCGTACAAATCTGAAGTCTTGCTTCTCATGTCTCATTTGTTTGTTTTTTTCTGGATACCTATGACAGATGTACTTCTTAACTTGCACCAAAAAATGTAATTTGCTGCCATTTCCTTTCTACTTTTCCAATCCCATTTTTGACTATAATTTTACCACTCATGTGGAAGAATTTTCCTTTAACATTTAAGTGTCATAGAAGTGTTATTTCCATGCCTAAAATCTCTAAGAGATTAAAGTAAAAAGTAATAAGTAAAGACACAGGCTACCTTTTAGGTACCGTCACAAATTAGAAAATATAGTTATTCCCTTTATAATTAATATACTACTATATCAGTTCTTCATATGGTTTATTCTCTCTGCCTTCGAAAAAATGGCATATTCCCTGTTTCTTTCTTTATGTCAATCTACATCAGTGATCTATTCAACAGACAAGTACTGATGTAGGTCTCTAAAAGCTTCAGTCTCCATATTGAGGTATGTTGTGTTCTTTCATCAAGCCAGGTCTAAGCAGTGGACTTCTCTTCTGGTGGTCAGGAAGCCTGTAGCAGTCACCAACCACTCACTTCCCTTTGTTGCCTCAGTCTCTGGTTCTTATCCACAGGCTTTTGACTTGCTCACGTCTGTTCTTCACGGAGAGCTCTCCACACTCAACCCACTGCTTGACGTAGAGGGAGGTCAATCCCTCTGCCTCTCCTTCCTCCCCTGTCTGTTCTGAACAGCCTGTAACCATCAATTGCCACACTCCTGTCATGGGATCCATCCCACCAAGTTTCAGTAATGACAAGAACACAGCTTTCCAGTATCACCTTGGCTCCCAGCTCCTCCTGTTTGTTGCCCATGCTGTGCGCATTGGTTTAAAGGCACCTGCTGTCCTAGAGAAACACCTTAATTCCTTTGAGATAATCTTCTGGTGTTTTCCTGTTTCCTTTATTTCCTTAGGAGTCCTTGGCTTGTCCCCATAAGACTGTGAGTGTATTCCAGAGTGTTTAGTACAATTCAGAGTCAGCAAACAGAAGATGCACTTCCGTTGGATTATTGATATCACCCCCAAACTTGACATGCTGCCCCTTGGTTCATCTCTGATTGAAACCTAGATTGAAACACTCTCAATCAGCCCTGACAACTCACAGGCTAAAATAGTTTTACCCCTTTTAGACAGGTGAACTCCATCTGGCCAAGCATTCCTGGTACTGTACAAACCACACCGAGAGCAAAGGCTCTTTCCAAGGCTACTTTAACTCTTCTGACTTCATATCACCAATCAACATTAGAATAATTTTATGTTAAAGGTTGGAAAAATTCAGCAATATACAAGCAGGATGGATCCACACTCGAAAAAAAAAAAAAAGAAAGTATGAATTTAATAGCAGAGCTGCAGATAAAACTTTAGAGGTCAAAAATACACAAAAGAACAATAAACACCACAGTGATACAGGAAACAGTATAATGAACAGAATAAACATTGTACTAGCAGTTGAAGAGTAGTAAACACTGCTGAGATATTAATCAAGAGGGAATGTGGTTTATGGCTGGATTTGCCTTGAGATAGAGTAAGTTATAAACCCATTTGTATAATATATTTTTGTTTCTAATATTTTCACAGCCACCAAAATGAATATTTAATAAAATAATTAAAGACTTACACTTTTTGATGTGATAAGAAACTAAGAAACAAAGTCCCATCACTAATAGTTCATCTTTGTGGGAATACTTATCATTATTTTGACACAAAGCCTGAATTATTATTGAAAGCAAATAGAGAAACAAGGTCTCAAAGCTCTTGGATTTTGCTTTTATTGCTGTCATTGTCACTGCATACTCTGTGGCGACGTAACAGTGGATAAATTAAGGTTCACAGAATCAGATAATCTCTAATGTTCCTTATGAGAACATCTTTATCTTTATGAAACTATCTAAAGGATACATTTAATTTCCTATAGTTCTTATACATAGACTTCAGATTCTTTGATGCCCTAGACTTGGAGGGATTTAACTGGCTAAAAAACTAAATGCTTTGATTTTGTACTTCCTTTTCTACTCCTTATCAGTCATTTACAGAAGCTCTTCCCCCAAGGACTTGTTTTCACTTAGGGAGAAATGTACACCCCTAAGAAAAAAAAAATAGAAAACCAAGAAAAAAAACAAAACCTGATACCAAACAGCAAAACAGGACTTTTTCCCTCTTACAGAATTCAGGGACAGGAAGTCTCTGAAACAATGCTTAAATAATACTGACCCTGAGCAACACACACACAGCTGGCAGTATTTAAAGAGCTGCAGGAAATGAATCAGCATCTAACTAAAGCTGGGCATTTCCAAAGGCCAGGGAATGGAAAGTCTTGCCATAGTGGAAGTTATCACTATGAAGGTTGGGTGGCAGAGCACTCTGTAAACTGGCCTTCATCCTTTTACACTAGGAACCACCTAAATTATTTTTAAGCCACCTAGAGATGCCTCAAAATCCTTTGTGAACAAATGGTCTAAATATATTGTAGAAATGAAGCCAGGTCATCTAAAGGAGTTGCTGGTGTGAGATGAGAGTTATGCAGGTTTTACACACCAAATGAAGAAGGAAGCAACAGAAAATTAACACCACTTAAGCCAAGAAAACACTGTTTAAATAAGCAATCCAGATTCTTCGTATGTACTTCATAAATGACACCGATGGACACTTAAGCTCCGGTCTAGTGGTTTAGCCTTCAAAACACAGGACATAACTTTCATCAGAGCTTATCCTCCCTTTCCTAACTGGGCAGTAAAGATGCCAAAAAAGATAATTCCATGTTTGTGATTTTTCGTTCACAGCTCTTTAAAAACCTCTAAAGTTAGAGGAAGAAATAGGCAGTGTCTGGGACAAGAAGGAGTCTTTTCTCTTTTTAATTTTGGAGAAAGTCACCTTAAATTCATGGTTGTTTGTTTTACAAAAATAAACATGCCAGTACACATTTGGAACTCCATATGACTATTTTCTTCCCAATAAGACAGTATGTTCAACGAACTATAGTACTTGACAGTCGTTAGCAAGTAGAGAAGTCCATTTTTCTTTACCAGTAATATCCTTTCACCTCATTATAAAACAAAAGTTGTCATACCAAAATCGAAGACTTGTCAACGGACGGGGGAAAATCATTTTTAATTACTGTGTGGATAAAGCTTCAGGATGATGAGAAATGGGAAAGCATGATAATTGAAAGAATTATAGGCAATTCTTGAATTAAATCTTGTATTTTTAGTTGTTAGTTTTCTGTGTGTTTCTATATAAAGAACAATCAAAAAATGCACTGGTTAGTGGATGCACTGGATAGATTCTTCTGGAGTATTACCATGTATATTCCAGCCCTGAAACAAGTGCTGTATTAAGTACTTTTAGATTCTGGAGTTCAGCAAAGATTTAAGGATCAGTCAGTTGCAAAAGTCATTAAACAGAAAAGAAATACTCAATTTTGATTAAAAATCAAACTACTAATAATAAACTATTTCCTTTTAATATATAGTTTGAATATTTGAACTGTAGTCTCTATGCTTAGGCAGGTCCTTAGATTATCTGATAAGATCTACAATATAGAATAAAATGAGTATTAATGCGAAGTAAAGTTACAGAAGGGCACAAGCAGTTGAAAAATAATTGATTTTAAATTTTTCTTTCTTTTGATGAAAATATGATTACTGAATGGAATGTCATTCTTCCTTTTGTCTTTTAGGGAAAAATGATTCAACATTACTAGAGTACTTATTCATTGAAGAAATTAAAATTAGTATTTAACAATCGTGTACTTAAAGCAGCAGAAGTGAAAAACTGCCACTAGTTTCTCGATATCAACATACACATTTTATTATGTTTCATTAGTACTTTATCTTAGTCGACTCACTGTTCCTTCTTCAGAGAAGTCTATAGCATAAACTAAATGGGCCACATTAATATGCAATTTCCACCTGAGAGTGCAGCTGCAGTATAAATAGCCATGGCTGGGTGCGTTTTCACGAGTAGCTGCTGGGCATAATTTGATCCTTTTTAATAATTTTATAGATATAACCTTTTACTCAATTGCTCACTCTGTTACATTAATTATTAGAAAGTGAAAATATAATTTAAACATAGGTCAATAATCTATGATACATTTTTTTAATATTTCTTTCTTAAGGAGCCCTATGTAATAACAATAACAAGATTTTTACAATATTTTGGTGTATGGCTTAGCAATACATATTATAATGTGAATGAAGGACAAATATTAAGCAGGATTTATAGAGGAAAATCAAATTAGTTTTCCAAGTACTGAATTTGTCATGAAAGCCTGAGACCTATGCATATAATAATACATTAAGGAAAAATGATATATCAAAGTTCTCAAAACTTTAACAACAGACTGCTTTAACATTTGAATTAACATGTTTCTAAAATTCAAGCTTTACAGCGCTGAGATATCCCAGCTGCACATTGCATACAGAAACCCAGCCTTGCTCCAGATAGGAAAGGCTTTTATTGCATTGAAGGCTGTGTCCACATTTCGCCTGTAATCATTTTCACCAGCTTGGATTTAACAGCCTGGACCTTTAAACTCCACAAAGCCAAGGAACTGGAGCACTGTGGTGGCTATTTTTAGACTGTGCTGTTTGTTGCATTTTCCCTTTTATTAGCTTGTAAGACACTTACAGCTTTTGGCTTTTCTGTTTATTAGTTTTGTTTTCATTTCTTAGTTCAAGAGATCTGACAATCTTTCTTATGAGTTCAAAATGTTTTACTTTATTTCTTAGAGCACAGAAGACTTGAGGAAAAGTAAAGAACAATATTTGCAAACATAGAATGTAAGTCTGGATATTGAGTTAAGAAAATATCTAAACAGAGAGATCTTATACCTGATTTTTTCGTAGGCATTTATCCAATTCAGCTTAAGGTTATCAGGAACAGGTAGGTAGTTTGTATGTCTGAACAGAAATGCCATCTTGAAAACAGAAATGAAAAATTAGACAGAATTTAAGAAAACATTCTGCCATTTTATTTGAAGAGGTTCTCATACTTTCACTAATTTGAAATCAGTATATGTACTCCATCTAATTAGTATTTCATGTAAAACATGAGAGTGATCAGAATCCAGGTCTCCTCCAAGGGAAAAACACTCTTCCCATTCTCCATGAGAAGAGGGAACGAAATCTAGGTCTTCTACTTCCCAGCCTCCAGCCACCAAGATCTTAAAAATGAGGCATTACTGCCTTCTTGGCTGTGCATATATTAAGAGAATCAGATGTGTAAAAGCAAGTCAGACTAAGTCAAACTGTAAGAAAACTTATGGAATAAAATCCTTGTGGGAGCTCCGTCAGAGAGAAGCATTGATTTCTGAATCTGAGCTGGGCTTGCATGAATAAAATAATTATGATTCAAAACTACCTAAATACGCAGATGTAAAACTGGGATCCAGGTTCTGATTTTAGGATCCTAACAATAACTTCTGCTATACTTTTCCATTAGCTGAGCAGGGCTTTGGGGGATCATGACTTAGTCACATACCTGCCAGTCCTGCTTGCATCCTTGTTTCTTTGAGGTTCTTAAGCTTAGAGCAGAAACAGCCAAAGGTTCTGCTAAAATGAGACATGCTCACTAAACGGTCACTAAAAACCTGGATAAATAAATTATAAAGATTAATAATGAAACTGTTCATTTAAAGAGGTGAGAGGGGAAGTTCAGCTATTTTGCAGATTTAGAGAATTTTATAGAAAGGATAATGAAGAGTCTACTTTGGTAGGCAAATTCCTTCTTTGTGGTTGTTCTGGACATTGTCAGTGGAAAATAGCTTCAGACCTGCTAAGCCTGCTGTGCTTGTCTTTGGGTCAGGAATACTCTTTCTTTGCTGTTGGAGAAAATATACTGCTTGGAAAGGTGGATATCATGAGATCTATTGAAGTCTTTGTTAGCTAAAAACTTGCAGGAAGGGAAGAGTCAAGAAAAATATGAAATAGCTAAGTCAGAATGTTTAGTGAAAGTAAATCCTCCTGCTGAAAATATGCTGCTTGAGTGTTTTAGAGCCAAAATTGACACTCAGTAAGAAGCAGATAGGAGCTCAGAAGCTTTGCCTCTGGTAATTACGTGCACCAATTTGTCGATATGTGTATATTCCTTAATTTGTGTTTGCATCTATTAAATACATCTGTTGAATTAAATAATATTTAATCTGCTAATTATCTCTTTGTAACTAATTCTATTTTCTCTTTAAGGTGAGGTTTATAGCCATGCAGGTGACTCAGTATCTTCATTCTTGGTGAGTGTCCATTCCCATGTCTCATTCACTTGATTGTTTTCTTCCTATGATCACATTTGTTAAGATACTTTAAAAATTGTAATTACTCTTTACAACACTCCTTCAGAGGGGATAAAATTACAGAGAAATAGATGTATTCATATTAAGTGTTTCAAGGCCAAGAAGAGAACTTGTGCATGTCTGGACTCAAACCACACCGTTGGCTGAATGAAAATTTGACTGCAAAACAAATTATAAAATAAATAAATGCCTGCTTCATGTCCATGAGAAAAACACAGTCATAGGATAGGATGCTGAAAGGTTTGCAATGATGGCAAGGTGCAAAGTAAAATGAGTCATCTTTTCAGCAATACAAGCACCATTCACTGCCCTGCCTTTAGATAAGGGCTAACTGCAATATTTCCTGATTCGGCCAAATGTTTGCATCATTTGTGTGGCACAAAGGTGTTGAGGTGTTGGTCTCTTTGCTGCTGACAGGGAAGGTGCTCAAGTGGTGACCTGCTAGATAAATCCTTGCTGATAGGAGAGTGGAAGAGAAAACCCTTTTCTGTGTGATTTTTACCTGCTGATATTTTAAAAAAACGGGGTTGTTTGGCTATCATTTTGCAATTCCTATTTTGTTGAGTTTTAATCTTAAAACTATGGTCAGGGTAGTAAATAATGTAACTTCAAGCATGAGGACGATTAAATTTTCTGAGATTAAATGTTCTAAGATACCTGGTAAAATTGCACACGTTTCCAATGATGACTGGTAAATATCATCTAGAGATTTTCTGAGTTCTGAAGACAGCTTTGGGCTCTACAGAGCAGGAAGCTGGGCTCTCATCTACATGGAACCAGTCTGGTCTGTATGCAGTAGTAGATATTCAGGGGCAATACAATCATATGTTATGAATAAAAAGATACACACCTAATCAAAAGTGGGTAAAGGTAAAAGATTCCCAGCTGTGCAATAGTATCTTGAACAATAGTATCACTTGCACAGGCTTGAGATTTTTTACCTGGCCAAGTGGGATTTATATAATTTGGTATGTTTTTTCAGTGTATTTTTGTGAGTTTACAAGTGATACACATACCAATGTTGTGTACAAAACCTTTGCATCTATGTAAGCAGTGATTCCTTAGGGAGAGATTACTGCTTGCTAGGCTTAAAAGATGAAATTCCTTTCTTTTCTATGGAAGAAAACCTAAGTCTCTAAGGACATGATCTCTGTGCTATGGGAAATTAAAACTTGTGTTTACTCTGACTAGTCTGACTTACCTTCCACTGATGGAGTTCAGGAGATACCACCTTGCCACACAAGCAGCTCTTGTTGCCCTGAATTTCATGCTCTGTTTTAAACAGACCAGTTTAGTAAAATAAGTAGCTACCAAGTACTGCTCATCATTTTTCTATTTTAACTGCACCTCAAGGTTGAGTGACAGCCCATATTGATATGTGTCTTAATCTAGAAAAAATTCAGATGCAGTCTGTGTAAAGGACAGCCTTTGTGGCCTTTATTACCCTTGATAAAGGCCATCAAGGATGTTCTTTATTGGATAATCCTTGAGCTTTGCATATATATCAAGCAAAAAAAGAAGTGCAGTTTGAAGCAAGATATTCGTGTCTATCTTTGGTACTAGAAAAGAAATATAAGAAACTAGATATACAACATCTCTCCAAATTATCAAATGCATCCTAATTAATAATGCATTTTGACTTTTTTACAATTGTTGTTTTATTAGGGTATTTTCTCAAAGAGTTTAGTATTGTGAAAGGGTATTTGTTTGAAATTGTCACTGTTCACACAGAGAGATACCATCTTTTTGCATGTGGACTGAATAATCATTCAGCAACCTTTTGGTAATATTTTTATACCAAATTAAACAAATTTAAAAAAACTTTTCCCAATATCTAACCTAAACCTTCCCTGACTCAGCTTCATGCCATTTCCTCAAGTCTTGCCACTGGTCAGGAGACTGAAGAGATCAGTGCCTGTCCCTCTCTTCCCCTCACAGGAAGCTGTAACTGCAGTGAGGTCTCCCTTCAGCCTCCTCCAGGCTGAACAGACCAAGGGACCTCAGCCACTCCTCACATGGCTTAGAAGGACAAGAAATCACAAAATTTTGCATATGAATATTTAGCTCCAGGGCAACTATATCTTGACTTCTCAGATGAGAATCCACTCTATTGGATTTATATAAAGACTCTTCATTAATGCTGCACGTGAAAAACTAGGGTGTGATGTTTTTTAAGAGAAATCATGGTTCTATAAGAGAATAGTCTGTAAACAGATTGGTTCTTTTTACACCTGTGCAATTTTTCAAAAGTGTTTTATTGACTCAGCTATGTAAACTTTTCTGTTGCTCTCTCCACTTTTGTAGTTGGATCTTGGGCTTATAAACAGCTATTGATTTATCTACATAAAAGCATACAGAATAAGTATTCCTAAACCACATATGGACTTTTACTTACATTACTATTTTATTGTAAATCTGTGAACATTTTATATAGAAATTAAAATTCTTTATGGAGTTCAAGTAAAATTCTCTAGGTTTTTTTCCAAAAAGAGATTTCCCCTTTAGTAGTTCACTTCTATAAATAGTTATTTCTAATGAGATAATATCTACTGCAGTATTTACAACAGACATACTGGCATAGCCAGCCTATCTGCAATCATAGATATAGGAATATTTCTTCCAGGAGAATATGGTTTGTTAGCCAAGTATAAGCAGCTTTTAGAAGAATTTAGCTGCAAATTGGCATTTAATATTCATAAAGTTACTGAAAATTTTAGTAAGCTTTGTTTCCTTTTAGTCCACTTTGAATAGCATTTTCATGATCAAAGTTTCACCAGAGAGAAGTTAGGGGGATGATTTGTCTTTTTGTGTCTCAGTAAGGAAAACCCATGAAATACAATTATCTGTGTTTCCATATTACAAGGTGCAGTTGCTTACACTAATATGAGAGAAATGTATCTTTTCATGCTCTTAAAAACAATGAAAATAGATTTATTTGGTTCAATTCTCTGAAAACTTCATATTAAATTAAAATCAGTGTTTTGAAGAAATAAAAGATATCCTCATCTTTCCATTAATAAATATATTAGTTGCTGTTAAAAAGATACAAAAGTTTCTGAAGTTTGGTAATACTCAATTGCCAACTAAATCAGCTTGCAATTCCTTTCCAACACACTTTCATGCCTAACTAAGCCAAAAACATTTGATGTCCTGTACCCAAATGTTTATGTGATCTATACACACAGTGGACATCTGGTTTTCTTACTATCACCTACATAATTGGTCTATTTGTCTAAAAAGCAAGGAAGACATTTGCAATGATAAATTATTGGATGTGCATTGAGCCATATAGTCATTGAAGAGTTTGGGAGAAGTCATTTGGTTAAAACTCTCACTCAAAACAGGGCTGAGGGCAGCATTAAATTGGGTTAAGTGTGTCATTGCCTAGTGAATCTGGATAAACTTCACAGTCTCTGGGCTGAGAAACTGTGGTGAGCCCAGCAAAGCATCATCAAGATGGTCAGGGCCTAGAGAATGAGTTCTGTTAATGAAGGACAGTCTAAGAAGCACTTTACAACCACTTGAAGAGGAGTTACAAACACCATAGAATCAGACACCTATTAGAGGGGGCAGGTGGTGCAACACTAGGCAGCATCCTCAGGGAGGTTCAGTTTAGGAAATTGCTTGGTCATTAGGAAGTTGATGAAGAAAAATACTCAGAAAATATTGAATATTTAATTGTATTCATTTAATACCATATTTTAAATTTGTTTCAGGATTTATTTATTCCTGTGGTCTTAACACTATGCTGTTTTTCTGCAATGAAATTAATTTCTGTGGTACTTTTTTGAAAATTCAAATTAATTTTGTGATGGAGAGCTTGAATCCTTCAAGCATAATGAATATATCTGAATGCACTTATGGGTGATGAAAAATAATAAAAAGTAATCTTCAAATTATCTTCACATTTTAAATCCAGTTTCTATTAATATAAACCTTGTTTCCTCCATAAAATATTTCTCTGAAAGTAGGTTAAGAATTATCCTGGAGATTGGAGGGAGTCAACACCATTTGCATTTGCAATACCATTTTTACGTAGTGACTCTTCAGGTTATTTCTATATAGAGAGTTATAGAACTCTCTGAACAACACTGTTCCCATTTCTGGTGAATGGTAATTAACCTTCAGGTTATGAACTCATACAAAATATGCTAAGGTTATTGTTATCCAACTAAAATACCACAGCACAATAAAGTCTCAGGGAAAAGGATCCAAGTTGTTCACTATGGACAAGAAAAATATATTTTATTCCTTTATTTTATTCCTGTATTGTAACCAGGTTTAGACTTCAGCAGTTTATTTGTTCATATACAGGGACAGAGTGTGAATTAATGTGTGAAAAAAGCAGGAGTGTGAGGATAGGGTTTTTGCAGGTATTCTGTACTGGATTCACCTCTGTGCTGTTAAACTGATTCATTCTTTCACAAGGGGGAATGATAATGACTCCCTTATTATGTATGCAGAGACAAATGAATGCATCCATAGCATTTGCACATAAGAGGTGGGACCAGAATGTGCACGCACACCTGTGCATTTTTTCCCTACAATGTGACCACTGACTTGTTAACCAGTGGTGCCATGCCACCTCTGCTTCCTTCTGTGCTGTTCTGTCCTTGGTGTGCAATGCCAGCCCCATGGGCACTGTGTGACACATTTTAAGGATTGTTGCATACTCTGAGCTATTTCTGCAATGAATCATCACGAAACTGTGCAGCACAGAAGATTTTTTTGATTGTGACAAATGCCTTTAAACTTATATTTAAACTGCCTCATGAAGTATGAACTTCTAACATCAAATATATCCTGGTGATAAGAGGACTTTGTTCATTTACATTATCAATTACATGAAATTTGAAATCAGTATGTTACTTAACTAAATTTGAGTCAACCATCACTTGCTGGATACAGTAAAATGTCACTTATGGTTGGTTTAGAAGATTTTTATCCAAATATATGAGCATTGTGGGTTTTATTTATTTCATATTTTATCTTAGTCCTGATCCCTCAGACATATCATGGTGTGGTTCCAAGTATTCTGCAAGTCACTTTCAATATCGAGATCCTGGCTCCAAAAGCTTGCAATCGAAAAAGAGGAGGAAGAGAAGGGAAGAGAGACGAAGGGCAACCACAGGTGACAAAGTTATAAGTGGGTCCTCCAGCGCAATCAGGACAGAAACAGGGAGAATCATGTGTAATACTATTTTTCCTTTATGAAACAGAGGTGACATATGAACATACTGCTGAGGTCACCTTTGTTCTCTTCCTTCTCTCTCCTCTTCTTAGGTTTACATTTCCCTTTTTTTGTCTCATCCTCTATTTTTTAGCTTGGATATCTTTCACTTTGTCTTGTCTTCTATTCATTTTCCCTGCTCCCTTGTACACTTCAAGTCTAATTTGTTTGCAGTCACCCACAGAACAAGTGCTCTACTCAGACATTATCCAGAGACCCCTAAGCTCTTGCAGACCTTGTCAGCTCCAGAACTCAAGGAAATATAGGCATTTCAGCACAGGCCTGCACTTGGAGTAGTGCAGTGATAGCAGGATTTATTAGCCGGAGAGCAGGACTATATTAAAGCTGCCATTTTGGTTTTGTGATCTGGCTATTGGCACTGTGTAGAGGTGCACTGTGGCATCTAGTGTACCAGATTGCTTAAAGCAAATCTCATTCATGACTATTCATTTGCAGTATAGTGTCATAAAGAAAGATGCTTTGGAAATATTCTGAACAGAATCAGATTTTTTTAGGGAATTAGAGTTTAGAAAAACAAGCTTCACTTGCTCTATTATTTCCACATTTAGAAATCCATTTCTAAGAGTGAAATCCAGTCACTCTTATTGTGCTCAGTATATTTCCCAAGTAAGAAGAGTGATGTGGTGAGTGCTGTATTAAAGAAGCCTAGATCATCAGAGGAGCTCTGAAAGACAGAGGAAGGACAGAGAAATTCTGCTGCTCTCTGAGAAGAGTGTAATGGAAAATCCCAGATAGCATGTAGAAAGCAAGAGTTCATTTTGCCATTCTTTGAGTTCTTGTTCTTGATTATTTCTGGAGCTTACAAATAAACTTCCCTGATTCACCTATATCTGGGGTTTTTTGTGCACAGCACTGATTATGTAAGGGAGTAAGGAATCCTTGTTGACAGGCTGTGAAGAGAATTAGTGCTCATCTCTTCAGAAGTCTTGCAACTGGTTTGGACTAATTGCAAACTCAGTTAGATAAGAAGTCAAGAGTTACTCATTCCTCGACATTTTATTTCCCTTTTCCCTTCACCAGACTAGGGTTGCTGAAGTTTTATTTCAAACACAGAAAATGGGTAAGTAGCATAGGTTATGTTGGAAAGATTGAAGCCTAGGGAGAGAAGTGTCTGTCAGTCTCTGAAGGAACTCATTATTTAGAGGATTTGTTGTATTAAAAAGTATTGAAAGAGAGGTCTCCCTGGATCTTTTGTTATGTTGGCCATCTTTAGGATTTCGAAAAGATGTTTAAATTCAGACAGCAGTAAATCATTGCAAATACTGTGATATATACATATTTATTTATCATTTGCTAAATTTTATCATATTTTGGTGGCATTTCTTAGGCTTAGTTAAAATGCTTATATAAAATCAATAAGGTAGATTCAATTTTTATTTTTTACTTTGCTGGTGAGAGGCAAGGAGAAAAAATACATCAGAAAGAAAATGAAGACTTTCAGACTGGTTTTGCACCCTATAAAACTGAGAGATTGGAGACTGAAAAGCAGCTACAAAATCAACATTAAGTACCTACTGGGTAAAAAGGTTATTTTTTTGTCTCCTGTGACAGTACCCTGAAGGTTTTCTGTCCACAATGTTGGCCCTTAGAGTTAGGATTGGGAATGGTGTTGCTATTAACTGTGGGGTTTTTACGCTTTGTGCTTGTTTTGTTTTGCCCTATAATGAATACAATTGCAACTAGGCCTTTTTCCTACTTATTTATAATCCATGAGTTGTAGTTGCTCTCAATGTACCTGAAGTTAGTGTTAGCCTAAAGATTTTTCTTCAGGCATGTTAAATCAAGAGAAGTATTACAGCCCTGTCATGAGGAAGGGTGTCTGCCTCTCCACAGTTAAAGCAAGTAGACATTGTTGGTAGCAGAATGTGCGCGTAAAGGCAAACTTGTTTGTCACAGCCTAATCAGCACTTGTGGGTGACACTCCTGACAATATTGCTGCAGGTTAAGTAGTTTTAGTGCTACCTTTGCCTTGATATCTTCTGTGAGAAATTTTTGTTGATCTTTGGTAGTTCACCTGCTGCATATGACTTCAACATTTTACTAAATTTTTTTCTCTTCCTTTATCCTGTTTTGTTTTTTTTGAGTCAAACATTCAGACATACATGGTTTTGCAAACATGCTACCAAATGCATGGGTTTTTTTGCATAAAAATGATGATTTTCTCAGTGCAATCAGGATTTCCATAAATAAAACACGGGTAAAGCTTATGTATGTAAGGCTTTAAGTATCTGACTTTTGGCTGTTAACTCTTTACGTTGTTTAGCACCAGATATGACTCATTAAAATAGTTCAGAAAAAATTGACTGTCCAAAACCACCAGTATAATAAGCAGTCCTTTTTTCAAATACCCAATGAGTGTTTGGCTTATTTCCTTTGTTCAGAGTTCAGCATTGCTTGTACTGCCAGACTGCCCATGTACTGTCAGACCCCATTCTTCAGGACGTCTTTAGTGAGTGGCAGCAGCGTTTAGTTGCCTTTGCTGGCTGTTGAATGAGGCTAAATATGCAAAATTAAGAAATAAATTAGAAAAGCTGAGTGTCCTTTTTTCACCTTGTTTTCTCTTTTTGCTTCTTCTACAGCTTTCCAAATTTTATGATCATTAAAACAAGATGTACGTGTTAATACCTGTTTACATGCTCCCACAGAGTCCAATAATCACTTGTTAACAATGAATGTGATTGCTTGACCATCTCAGTGTGAATGAATATTAGGCTATGCTAACAATAGTGTAATGAATCAATCACAACTGCCTTTAACAGTAACCAGATAGAAGGAGTTAACTGAGGGACTATTGGAGAGCAGGCCAGTGAACATAAGTAGCTATCTTGAATGGCTAGGTAGTAAAAAACTATGAAGTATCAAAATAGAGTTTATATTTTTCATCCTTCCTTCTTTTTGGAGATGTATCCTTATGCTAAGACAAAAGAAGTTAAAATGGGATTGGGAAAAAATAATTGTTACAAATATGTCTGGAGCAATGACTTCAGTACTATGTTACAAACCAATAAATTTCTTTCTTCAAATAAGTTTTGAACTATTCTGTTGGTTATTAATGCATCTCTGTTATCATCAGTGTAAGGCAAATAAACCTATTTGTTTACACAGTGGCTCATGAATAGAATAATGATAGAGAGGAGGGGCTTGCAGTTGCAGAGATCCAGGCAGGAATATCCATATGAGTTCTGAAATGTTCTGCCACTCCACGCAGTCTGGTGATGGACTATGTTCTAGTTAATACACCTCTCTGTATGTCTCTGCCACAGCAGCTGAACACAAGTTATCTGCAAGTTCTGAAGAATATATCTGAAATTCCTGCTCCCATGTGAACTAGGAGGTCTAGTGGGCAGCACCATCATTGTGGCATCCTTCCACAGCTGCATGGGAGAAGATGCTTCTGATAAAACTTGTCAGTTAATTCCACATTTCATGACCTTGGAGCTGACTTTTGAGAAGGGCTCAGAAGCAGCGTGAGCAGGCACAGCTAGGCTGACCATAGGCTTTAGCATTTTCCTATTGTGAAATGACAAAATTCAGCTTTACACATCAAAATAATTTAGTCCAATGACAAGAAAGAAGAAATTAGAACAATCAGTGATTATTACACTAATATTTTTAGGGTTCTGTTTAAGAGAATGACTCTTCTTTTACAGCAAAATGGAGAGAGAGGATTTGCCCTTCAAGTCAACCAAAAGTCTATTGCTTTAATTCCTCATTGCTGCCTTTTTTTGGCCTTCAGCATCAGTCACAGTGTTTACCAGTCAAAGTACCAACCCATACACCAAATATCAATTCAAGAGCTACTTAATCTATGGAAAAGTAACTGAGACTGTCTTTGTATTTGACTGAAGCACTGTGGGGAACTAAGAACTGGATTGACAAATTAGACAAAAGATATTACTAATCCTATTCACTGTATACTGTTTAATATGTATGAAGAGGATTTATAACCAGTTCCTGAAGAGTTACTTTATCATCGGTTTCATTTGTAAAGGAAAAAAAGTAGAACTATTTTGCAGAGACTTTTTCCCTGATTTTTGCTTCCAGAGTTTGCTTTCCTATATCCTGTCTTCTGTTGGCAAAGAATCACTTGCTAGGGAACTGGAGTAGTTTGTTGATCCTCTGAGTATCCTATCAGAACTCTTATAGCAACATTTAGTATCACCCTTTTCAAATTTTATTCATCTGCCCAAATGTGAGCTTACTCACATGATCTCAAAATAAAAGAGATTTTTATCTCAGGAGTGTTAAGTAAGCACAGGCAGAACTAAAACAGACTTCTGCTGTACATGGTTTGGTCAAATAGTGAGGAGCTGTAAGCACTTACATCTACCAACTAAACATCCAAGTACCAGAAAAAAAGAGCAGATGTTTTCATAAGCATAAACTTAAGAATGTGTTTATAAAAAAGAAGAAAAAGCAACCAGGAGATATAACCTGCTGGGTTTAGCTCATTCTTGGGCTTATCCTGTGGTCATTGGACTAGCAAAACAGCCATTGAAGTAATTCAGAGCTGCTTAAAAATGAGTCAAAAATTTTGTTCTAATCCAAATCCAATTGAAGATAACAGAGAGGTGGGGTTTTTATTATTTTAATGATTTTGTTCATGCTCTGCATTTTATAAATGCACAAAAGAAAGAAAGGCATGTTTCTATGGATGAACCTAAGAGTCTTAAAAATCAAAGTCTCAGTGAAAGTCAGTGGGACCTAAGTTTCTGAATAATTTTGAACTTTTAGTATGAACAAACTCGTTATCCAATTCTACCTAAAATGCTTAGAACTGCTTTTATCATTACATATTCAAGCAAAATTTAAATTGGTACCTGCCACAAAGTTCAGCCAGATGTATTAAAGTCATTAATGCAAACACATTATTCATAAAACATGTTGGTTTTCTTTCTTCCCCAAATCAATCATTAAACCAGAAATAATTTAGTTCCTAGCAAGCTTTCTTTACTTGCTTTTCCTTGCTTGCTTTACTGCATTGAAAATTAGCATTATATACACTGTTGCCAAAACAGTCCACTGTTCTGTGTACTTCACTGAGGCATTTCTCTCAATACCAGCAGAACATTAAATTTCAATACCAAATTTTCTTGGAGCTGCTCCATTTTGCTGAGGGAGCATCTCTATTTGACAATATACAAATGAAAGAATATGGGTTGTCTTGATGCTTCTGCGAGTCAGCTCAAGAAATGAGAAGAATATTCTCCTTTTGTCTTGTGAATAGCTTAGGTAAGCACAGCATATCATCCTTTCATTATGAAAGACTGAGAAATACTGAAAGTTTTCATCCAGCTAGGGTCTCTGTATATACATATACACTTACGTCTTTCGTTGTTGGGTTTCCAGGATATGTGATAGCATTTGAATTTTCTTTTGTTTTCCTAATAACATTTTCATTGCAAAGTTTTTATAATTTTTCTCTCTCTTTTTTTTTCATCTATTTCTTTTTAGATAGTCTATCTGAATGAAGAATTAAACAATATAATACAGCCTTATTATAGGCGGAACAAAATGAAGATGATCTGATGAGATAAATTGCTGAAGGTTAATAGCTTTTTAAAAATCAATCTTCCTTACAAAGGAAAAGGGTAAATGGCTTAGTGGATGAAGCCTTGGCCTCTCACCTTTCTGACCATAGTTCAAGTCTAAACTGTGAGGGTCCTGAGTTACATGCTTTATTGGGCTGAGATCAGTCTCTAGTGGGCAGGAGTCTGCATTACAAGATTCATGGGTGTATTTTTCCATACAGGCAGTAGCAGCATGTGAAGCTGATACAGTCTGCTCTCTAATCTCCCTAAGCAGTGGGGCTGATGCACCAAAGTTAGTGTCACCCTGCACAAAGCAGAGGACATTCCAGCTGGCACGTGTCATGCCCTGGCTGTGGAGTCAGACTTCCAGAGCACCTACAGCTTTTTGTCAGCAGTAAATATAATGGTCTCCACTTAACAAACAAAAATTAGGTGACTTTTTAAATAATAATTAACAAATTACTAGAGAGCTTTAATAATCATAATTGATCATTTTTCATATCAAGTTCAGGCAAAGAAATAATTTATCTCAGCTGTTATTCATAAGGAAGGCAAAAATTCAGAGAACAAAATAATTGAAGTGTCAATTAGGAAGTTTAAGTAAAAGTGGAGAAATTAAAAAACCCCCAACATTTCTAGCATAATTTATTAGCATGTTAATCAAGTTTTAATCAGATATTAGTCTGATAATTTATGTATTCCCATCAGTCATGTGCATGAAATGACTACCAAATAAGCTTCTTTCTGATTTAGTTTTAATAATATGTTTTAATAGAAAAGCACACTGCATTCTGAGCAGTAAAATGAGCAATCCAGACTCTCTACTGAATAAACATATA
Organism: Rhabdornis inornatus; assembly: GCA_013397075.1. NCBI lineage: Eukaryota > Metazoa > Chordata > Aves > Passeriformes > Rhabdornithidae > Rhabdornis > Rhabdornis inornatus. The sequence continues at coordinate 552,464 of VWZS01007385.1, read as the reverse complement.
AGGCACACATATAATAAGAGCTTTCATTTGAGGAAGCTGTTGCAAGCATGATTTTTGCAAGCAAAGATATGCTCCCTTGAGGCCCAAATAAAAGCAGAATTCCTTAATCTTATGGGAAATTTTATTTTCTATACCAAAACAATGTAGGAAATGCTTGTTATTTAAATGTGAAAGGAAAGTGTTTTGGTTCACCTGTTTGGCCTTCACAGCAAGATACACAGAGTCTTGTGTGAAAGTATTCAGCTATGGGTCTGTGTATTGTGAATGTTTTGAATAAGCTTAAAATCATATATATAAAATGTGTGTTCTTGCTACTGAAAACACTTGGCATGCTTTTAGGGATTAATAATTAATATGCAAATATAATTTGAAAATAATGTGTATGCTAAGATTAAGGACTTGATTGTATGTTAAAATGTGCATACATTCATGACACTCCCATACTCATCCCAGTGCTTTTTAATGATTATTGCTCACTGTTAATTCAAAACACCTGCAATTCCCTTTGTTTTGATCAAAGCACTTTTTCTCCCTTGAGACTGATGGATGGCTTTGTAATTTGTGAGGTAATATGTTAAAGGTCAGGAGTTAATATGTCCAATGGAACTTGCTCTTCTACTTGCCTTCATCTCCCAAATAGGCTTATTTTTCTTTGTATCTGGAACCCTCGTCCATATATACACTAAATGTATGTGTGCTCACACTTAGGCATGTGTTTATGTGTATGTACATCCCAGTGTGTACACATATATAGAAATGCATGCAGTAACCTTTAAGAAAATTTTATGTAATACTTCTTTTTGTAAAAACATATTGCTGGTTGTACCAAGTATTCTTCTTCTTCTTTTTAAAATTAAAATACCCACAAAACATGCATTTACTTTCAGCTATAGAAAATGCTAATAATGCTTTTAGAATGGTCTTTAAAAAGTCTAATTATATCATTTAAAAACGGAGAGACCAAAGGGCAAGCTAAATTCTCCTAACATAAATCAGACTTTTTTATTTCAATGACTTTAAAAACCTCAAATGCAGTAATTTTAATAGCAATGAAAGAATGAATAAGTCATAACTCCGCCTGATCACATAACTGTCTATAACTGTTATTAAATGCTCCAAAATAAGTGAACTCATTATGTTTCTGCACTGCTTTTAGCTAATCTAAGATTCTGCTCACTTAATCATGCAGAAAAGGCTTTAGCACAGTTTTAGACCCTCAGCAAGGTCACTTCAATGCCTTTTTTTTTTTTCTGTTCTGCACTGATCATTTAAGAACAGCACTTTGACCCGAAACTGATGATCTCTCATATAAGCTTGAATGCTTAACCCCGAAAGGGCTGTGTTTCAGATGTACATTTGCACAGCCTATTGTCATATTTGCTGCAAACTGAGCCAGACTCTCTTTTCAAGGAAGGAGGAAATGCCAATCAGAATTTGTAGATGTTGTGTGCATGATGAAAGTACATTTTATGATACCTTCAGAGACTCGGAGTGATTTTTAAAACACATGCTTCTGCTATGGACTCTTTAGTGACTTTTAATTGGCTCTAGGTATGGAAATCACATGTTATTTTTTACTATATGTTTCTCTCTGACAATGTATAAATATTATATGTAGAACTTTCCCAGAAACATAATTCATTTAGGCATGATAATCCATTTAGACAACCCTTGCCTACTGTGAAACTGTAAACACATCCAAAAGCTAGGGAACAAATATTGTCCCTTCTTTTCTTCATGGTGCCTGTGCTACAAAGCAAAGTGCATTTTTATGTCAGTAAAGTGTCTTCAGAAATCAGGAATAGAGGTGAAGTCCTACACCACTGTAGCTAATGCAAAAACTCTTTTATTGATTCAGTGGCAGGAGGCTTGGGCTTTGAATCGCAAATGAAGGCTGTAATTCTCAAATGCTAGTAAACGTGCTGAGCTTTACTCATCTGGTTTGTGCTGTTGATATCAGCAGGATGACTTCACCTGAGTAAAGTTGCAGAAAACTTAATCCCAGAGGCATTTACTTCCTGATGTGCACTTTCCTTTCTCTCCTCATCTGGGCACAGTCAGAAGGAGGAATAATGCAGCCATAGCACTTATGCAGTGTTTAGCAGGCCTCTTTTAAAGGTAATCATCATCCAGCAACACTGTCTTCTCCACACGTGGTGAAAAAGTTGTCCTTTATGGTCCTAAAAGGCCTTTTCAAAAATACTCTCTTTATCTTCTTCTTTTTCTTTGTTATATTTTAAAGGCAGAATGCGTTTAGCATGGATGAGGAAACATTCATGTATTTCCCTCATACCTTTTCTGAGCCTTAGCAATACAAAACCATTTTTTTTATTACATTTAATTACTAGTGAGAATAAGGATAAAAGAAAATAAATCACAAGTACAGCATTCAAATTGCCCAGTGCAGCTTTTCCAGCTATCACAGAAAACTGTCGCAGTGCTTACCTGCAAAGAGCTGGTCCCTACCAATCACTGGCCTCCCACACTTTGCTGTGAAATGAAATTTTCTTCTTTTCTACAGATATAAAGCGTACTCTGTGATTGTATAATTTCTGGCCATTCAATGCTGCCTGGGGTTAGAGTCATAAAATCTAGGCTGTGGGTCTATTATGGTTCTTCCCCAGAGACAGTGTTTGTGGGAAGAAGCCCTCCCTGCCCTCCAGCCCTGCAATGGGGAATGGGAGCAGTAAGCAAAGACATTTATACCTCATGGCAGTGCATTTGTTCTTCAGACTACTTGGAGAATAGCAAGGACATGTAAAATGGTATCCTCACTCCCTCAGACTGTGGGATGATGGGTGCATTTACAAAGGAGCTGTGCTTTTCAGCTGTATGGAAAGACAGTTTTCCCCATACTGCCATAAATCTTTTGGCTCTCACTGCTTCTCTGGGCCTTGCATTGGCCATGCCTGTTTGGGAGACACAAGTGATTGTTTAGTGCTAGTCTGTGATGTTAAACCATAAACTTTTCAAGTCACAGACCATTCAGTGTTTATACTGTACCTAAGCACTGCTGCAATGCACTTGATGTAAAGGCAATATAGTAATTCCCAGTGTAACAATGTACTTTGGTATATAATAAATTAGTATTGTTGTATTTTCTGGGAGGACCAACATAAGAATTACATTATAAATATTTTACAACAGAGCAGCAGGTTCACAAAAACAAAAGAAACCTGAACAAAAACACAAAAATACCCCACCAAACCAAATAAATAATGGAATAGCCCTTCGACTGGATATAGAATAATAAAATAATATTATATTTTAATATTGTTTGCTTGAAGACAATTAATATTTAATTAAAATGTAAATTTTGGTTCATGCTATTTAGATAAATGCTTGAGCCTTGAATTGGTGCTCCATTTCTCATTTTAGATAAGAAAGAGTACAAACAAAGGTTTGAGGGAGACAATATGCCTCAAGAAGAGGAAGGAATTTGCCCAGTTCCCATTGGAGAGGTGTTGTGGTCAGAGACCCATTTTTCTGCTGCTTTTGTCATGTCCATTCAGGAGCTTCAGAAAATGTGCTTGGTGAATTGTGTAACCAGGGGTTTGCAGGGCCCTTTGCTGTTGTTGCACCCTGTCCCACATTCTGTCTGTGAAATAAGGCCACTGAAGCACTCAAACAAGTCAGATTCATACTGCCCCTTTCTGCATATGATAAATTATTGTGACACCATGGTACAGCCACTGGGCAGTGCCACAGAATCACTGCTGCAAGGAGAATCTCTTCTATTTTTTAAGTCTGTGCTCTCTTCTACACAGGCTGGCTTTTCACAGGGAAAACAAAATCCAGCTGCTTAGAAGCAAGAAAAGACACATCTTGGACTGAATAAATAAAAGCTAAATATTACTACTAGCATGGCAAATGAAGAGATTTTCTACAGGCAAGAACAAAGCAAAATCCCATTCTAAGCATTTCAGAATATAAACAGTATCTGCATCCAAATCTGAATTGCATAAATGTGATCCACATTCTTAATTCATTGTATCTAAATCCCAAAATCTGATGAGTGTGTGTGTGTGTTATGGGGGAGAAGGAATTCTACCACATTTCATTTCTGTATTTTGCCTCTTGAGTCCACCTGAGATTTAGGAAATGCTTTAGGGCCAGCCAATAAGCAGTTCTGCTAGCAAAATTACCACATTCACGTGGTAATGATTTATGAGGACATAGCATTATTTATGCATAATTGCGCAAGTGCTGTGTATTAGCAATCATGTTTATAACCCCCAATGTTTAGCACATTTTTGCATGAATTATTATGCATGTGAAATACTGTGAAGTTGTTTTAAAATATTATAAAGTATTTCCTCCTAATAAACATGTTTGCAAATATCCAGACTGGTCTGTGAATTAAAGCAGGGTGAGAGGCATGAATCTGTATTTATTAAAGTCAATGTGACTCCAAAAGGAATCACATCAAATTCTCCCTTGAAGGATTGATCAACTGTGGAACTGAAACTGATTAAACCAAAATTATCATGAAATAAAAATATCCAGCCATGTAAAATTCTGACTCTAGTTAGCCACTTGTAACTTTTTTCCTGCTAATTTCATTCATAGTGTTAGAGCACCAGACCTGAATAAACTGCTTGTAGGGCTACAGAACAGAGGCTATGCAGGATTTTTAAATGGTATTTTCCAGGATTTATTTTTAGCTGTAGTTCCTTTTATTTACTATTTTTATCTAGATATTCTTCATGCTATACTGGAGCATAAAGAGTTATAGTTTGAAGGCTTTATTTGCCATAGAGAACCTTATTTAGGATGCAACTCCACGCAAATTTTAATTTTAGAAAACACATTTTTTTCACGTCTGCCAGCAACATAGAACTCAGATATCCTTTTTTTGCAAATATTTTGTGTAACTCGTAAGGAAATTTTTGTTAATTCAAGGTTTTTCTGTGGGAAGCACTAAAACTACATTAAATGGATTTCTTCATTGTAGTTCACGCTTTGTTTCTCAATAACATCAAAACCATCTCAGGATCTCATGTATCCAGTATAAACCTAGCATGAAAATAAAGAAACTGTTCAAGGTCCCCGATAAAGAGCTGAGTTAAATTATTTCATGTTTGTAGGATTTTATGACTTGGAGGTTCCTCATCAGGATGAGAAGTCTATAGGCCCTGCTGACACACATCCCAGGATCCTGAGAGAAGTAGCTGATGTTTTTGCCAAGCCTCTGTCCATCATACCTGAAAATTCATGGTGAAAAGGCAAAGTTCCTGGTGACTGGAACATTTTTTAAATGGAGAGAGAGGGAGATCTGGGGAATTTCACATGAATGAGTCTCATTTCACTGCCTGGGAAGATTATGGAGTAGGTCCTCCTAGAAGATATGCTAAGGTGCATAAAAGAAGGACATGATCCATGGCAGCCAACACAGCTTTACTGAGGGCAAATTGTGCCTGACCAATCTGGTGGCCTTCTGTGATGGAGTGACAGCAGTGATCATCACAAGGGAAGACTGAAAGATGTCATTTATCTAAACTCCTGTAAGGCCTTGCATATAATCCCACATGACATTTTTATCTCTAAATTGGAAAGACATGGGTTTGACAGATGGACTATTCAGTGCGTAAGGAATTGGCTGGATGGATACAGGCAGAGAGTTGTGGTCAATGTCTCTATGTCCAGGTGGAGGCCAGGGACAAAGTGGGACCCCTCAGGACTCTGTCTTGGGACCAGTGTTCTTCAAAATCTTCATCAACAACACATGAGATGAAGTGTACCCTCAGCAAAGTTGCAGGTGACACAAAGCTGAGTGGTGCAGTTAACACAACAGAAAACAGGATGCTATCCAGAGGGACCTGGACAAACTTGAGAAGTGGGCCCGTGAGAACATCATTAAATTCAAAAAGTACTTCAAGTAAATGCAGGGTCCTGCACCTGGTTTGGGGAAATCCCAGATGTGAATACAGACTGAGAGAAGACAATGAGAGCAGCGATGCAGAGAAGTAGGGGTTCTCATGGATGAAAAGCTGGACATGAGCCAACAGTGTGCACTCACAGCCCAGAAGACAAACAGCATCCAGGGCTGCACCAAAAGGTGAGCAGTTTGAGGGAGGTGCATTTCCCTCTCTGCCTTTGTGAGACCCCACCTGGAGTGCTGCATTCAGCCCTGGGGTTCTCAACACAAGGACATGGAACTATTGGAGTGAGTGCAGAGGAAGGCCACAAAGATTATCAGAGGGATGGAGCATTTCTTTTACAAATACAGGCTGAGAGAGTTGGGGTTGTGCAGACTGGAAAAGAGAAGGTTCCAAGGAGATTTCATTGGAACCTTAAGGGGGTTGATAAAAACGAGGGAAAGGGATTTTTGATACAAGCAGGTGGTCACAGGACAAGGGGCAATGGTTTTAAGCTGAAGAAGGGAAGAAATTTTTTTCTCTGAGAGGAATGAGGAACTGGAACAAGTTGCCCAGAGAAGCTGTGGATGCCATATCCCTGGAAGTGTTCGAGGTCAGGTTGAATGAGGCCCTGAGCAACCTGATTTAGTGAATGGCATTCCTGCCAATGGAAGGGAGGTGGAAACTAGATGACCTTTAAGGTCCCTTCCTACCCAAGCCATTCTACAATGCTATGACACAACCTGCTCTCATACATAGAGTCACATGATATAAAACTCACATAGTGTGCAATATGAATGTATCTAAAAAATCAGTCAAATGATCAAGAAAGAAAAATGTGCTTCCATGGTGTCCTGGAGATGGCTAGGTGTCTTCATTTCTTCATTCTATCAGCTTCAGTTAGAGGGAGGAAAATTCTTAGGGGTACCTGGGGGGAGAAGCCATTAATATTTGTACTTAGATTAAAAAAAAAAAATAAAATTAAAGAGTAGGCTGTATACTTAAAAAGCAAATAAAAATGCAGGTTTTTCTGGACAACAGTATTTTGATGAATTCTTATTAATTAAGCTAATTTTATCTTAATTATTGATAAATCTATCAACCTCCTACAAAAATTTCTTTCGCAATCACATATATGCCCTATGGTGATACATCAAAGAAGCATTGCAAATAACCTACTCAAATAATGTGAAATATTTTTTCCAATACCTGAAATGAGAAGAAATCTTAATTTTTGCCTTTTCTAATGCTGTATTCCTGTGCAGGGAGGAGAGGAGACCTGGCTGGCCTTTCTTTAGTATGTCTCCTTTGGACAGCGATTGCTCTTATGCTGAGATTATCTCAGCTGGCTGGAGCATGATGTTAACAATGCCAAGGTTGTGGCCTGGATCACCCCATTGCCCATTCTCTTACAAGCTGGACTCAATTATCCTTGCAGGTCCTTTCCAACTCAGAATATTCTGTGATTCTATATTCCTATCCTGATGTCTCCTTTCACCAGTCAACAGTCTAAAAAGGGATTTGGAGATCACTCCATAGAGTCAAGATGCTGTAGTACCTAGAAGCAAGTTTGTACTGCTCAGACAGCATAAAACTCCTCAAGTTGGCTTAGCATCACCCCGAGGTCACTTTTGGGCTGATGTATATTTAATCAGAATTAACTCTGAGCTCTTTTGTTACCTCTTTTCCTAAATGCCACTATAAGCAGCATAGCCAAGATGACCTTCTGCCAGGCAAACCAAGAAAGAGAAGAACACATCTCAATAGTTCTAGCCAGTGTAATGCAAAGCAGCTTTTAGATTGCTTTAATCTGTATTTTGGACAGGACAAATATGAGTGTGGCTTCAATTTTGGGGATATTTGAAGGTCAACTGTGCATCATTAGTTCATTTTCAACTAATGGCTATTTCCTATCCTAAAGGAAGAGAGATATTTCCAGTGCTACTTCTGCATCTGCAAAAAAAAGGATGAATGAAATCTACCCTTCAAGCAGCAAGTATTCCTTATACAATAAATGTATGGGTGGTAGTTTTAGATCTGGAAGGTAGAGGGAAAAATATTTTGAAAGCGTGCAGTTAGTATGGTATTCTTTCCCCCCACAATTTGAAAAAAGAGATGGAGTAGAAGAAGGCACTTATCTTCTTCAAGCCCATCTTGAACATCATCAAATATCATTGTAACAACTGGCTGATCATAGTAGACATAAAGACAAAAAGGAATTATTAATGCAAGTCTCTGACCAGTGATGATGTCAAATCCATAACTTAATAGAATTTGGGATGAACACTAGAGAAAAAGCAAGCCTAGAGGGTTTTCTATGTTTAATCTCAAAGCAGACTGAATTTTCTAGCTTCCCATCATTTTACTGAACTTCCACTTACATTTCTGTATTTTGGTACAACAGAAGTTATTCAAGTACTTGCAAACACAGGAGTGTGAAGAGACCTAAGATCAATGTAGATTAAAGCTTATGTGAAATTTATAAAGACACATTGACCCAAAATCCAGGTCCTCAGTTTTGAGGCTTACTAAGGATCTTCACTGAAATGTCTTTCACATTATCAATAATAGCAATTTTTCTTCACTAGTGCAAAGACCAATATTTTTTTTCAGATATATACTATTTTGGTCCACATCATTAGTGTGTCAGAAGAAAAGGCAATATAGGATTTAGCTTGTCCATAGGTAGGTGATAACCCATTGAACAAGCATGCTCTTAAGTCAGGTCATTGACTGCTTTCTGGGGAGGAGTGGGAGTGCTCCTATCCCACACCACTATTAAACTAACCATAGACTCTAAACATAATGATAAAGTCCTTCACTCATCAGGAAAACATGTTAGGCCACTTGAAATATTATAGGTGAAGGTACTGCTGTAATCCTCAGCATCTCATCACCAATCAGTCCCCAAATTCCTTTATGATTCAACTAACTTCAGGTGAAAAAATAGTTTAGTGTCCTCTCTTCTGCTGATCCTTATTTGACTTTCCCCATTTGTCCAAGAATGACCACTGGAGAAAATTTTCATCAAGGGATTTTTTGACATTTCCAAGCTTTGAAATGAGCCCATCTGTATGATTCTGTCTCTGGTCTGTGAAAATTTGTAATAAATTTGTCTTACAGAAAACCTTAATTGATCTTCTGGGATGTTGTTTATTTACTTCAGTTCTTACAATATATTTGCTTATTTGAATGAATTTACTACAGTAGACAGAAGAAGCTATTTAATTCTCAAATGTGTGATTGATTTTTTTTTCTTTTTATGGGTAAGTGTGATTTCTAACTCACAAACTATTTCCACAGACATAAAAAAATTTCAAAGGTTTATTTTACTTCACAGCAAATGCATTTACTTCTGCTGGTGTGGTCATAGTGCTACCCGACTTTAATTTAGGTCATGTAGTGGAAAGTAGACTCAATCATATTCAAGGGGACAACAGACACTCCAAAATACTCCAGCTCAACCAGGATAGCAATGTCCTGTCTTCTCCTGGAAAGAGTGCCTCTCTCATGTTCAAGAAAAGTCACAGCTGCTGTCAGAACAAGTTAAAACAAGGTAAAAAACAGATTAATACATTCTACTACAAATAAATCCTGCTTTTTCAAAAAAACCCCACAAAAATCTTATTTTGCTTGTTTGATATACAGCTATTTTGTTAGAAAAAGTGACCAACAGGGCATCACACAGCCCATGCTGTGAACCAGATTCACAGAACGTTATATTATGTGTGCCTGGCAGACAAAGGTGCTAATCTAAGGAGCAGTTTTCTCACATGCGCTATGCTTTCAAGAAAAAGGGGGTATCAAAAGATTCTTGGGAGGATTTTTTCTTCTTGTTTCCCTACTAACAGATTTTTAGCAAAGTGCAGTGTTTTTTAGATATACGTGACAAAAAGCATGCATGGGGTTTCTCTTTAATTGGTAGAAACCAGTTGTTTCTCTATCCATACATTTTAGCACATAAATCAGCTATTTTTAAGAACTGTTGGGAACGTAAAACTCTCCCCTTTTCTTCTTCTCCCCCCACCTCTGCCACAGGAGAAAGGCCAGTTTCCTTTACACATTCATTCCTTGTTAAATTCATTCATTCTGAAAGGCTTGGCTAGTGTCCTTAGACATAATATCTTAATGTACATATGTTTTTAAGCAATGACTTGCCTATCTTAATAACAGCACTAACTCAAATTGCTCTTAGAAATATATGGAGACCAAATACTAATGTAATAGAAAGTGGAATTAAAAACAAGGTGCCAGGACTATGTTCCATTGTAAGCTTAAGGAAGTCCTGGTTTTGTTATGCTTTCTCCATCTCTCTCCCCTCCTCACCTCACTAGAATTGTCAGCTGTTTCAGAACAGTGTAAATAGTCCATTTGTGAGGTACTGATGACTTTCTCTTGATTTTGAAACTTCCTAGGAGTTAAGCAACTCATGGATGCACATGTGCATCCACTCATAAGATCAGTTTTCACCAGCAAAACGCATTGTAATTTTATACAGTGTTTAATCATTATTCCTATTTCACAAGAATATCAATAAAATGTGTTATAATGTTTAAATAAAAGACATTCTCAACCAAATGATCATAGAAAGCATGTTTAAAAAGATGTCAGCTTACATTTATACAAGTGATAGGAGCAATCCACACCAACTGGATGCAAACCACACAGATGGCTAGCAAGTTAGAGTATTTACAAACGCCTAGGATATTTTAACACTCACACTCTTTCTACCTGCCACAGCAAATTTGAACTAGATTTTCCAGCTGCTGTCAGATCCAAATGCAAGAGTGTCCTTCATTACAAGCACCCCTACCAGGAATCCTTGGCAGTATGTGTCTATCTTCCCTGCATATTCTCTCCCCTGTAGCTTGCAATTAGTTGATAGAGTATAAAAAGAAGGACTGCAGAATGATAGAAGCGCAGATGCTTTGCCTTGCCTGGTGGAGAATGAGAGTTTTTAGAGGCAAGCTGGATGTCAAAAATGGAGACAACCCCTCCCTTGCTTAAAGGAACCAAAACCATTCAGAAAACTGTACATGTTCAGCTTCAGGCATGTAATTATGTAATAGACTACAGTGATGAGTAAGAGCTTGTATTTCGGTGTGGCAGAGGTAGTGTAATACAATGTTTGAAAACATGGTTTTCAGTCCCATCCTAAATCACCACCTTCCCCTACACTGCTTTGCATTTCTTGCAGCCTTTCTGATTAGTCAGTGTTTTCTTCCTACTTTAAGTACTCACTATAACAACTTAAAGAATAACACCTAAATTAGGCCTATCACTGTTTTTTATAGTCATAGCATTCTGATGGTGTATATGAGTGCCTCAACAGCTAGAATTGTTTGGGTGACCAGAGGAGCCTTATTTTCAACCAAAACAAGTTTGTTGACTTGACTACTTTTGTAAACAATTCCTCCAACAACTCCTTTACTTCTGACACATATCATCAGAACCGTTTGCTGTTGGCAAACTATCATTTAATGAAACATCGGGAAACATACTATACCATTCATCTAAATGAATCTCTCATGCCTAAATGGGTAATATTGAAACATAAATATTTTTGCATTTGGGAGACTTTCCCTTGAGAAAACCATACATAAAATGGAAGCTCTATGAGTAATGAGTGACAGTTTCTTAAAAGTTAATATTTTCTTTAATCTATTTCCATAACAGGAGAAGAGAAGAAAACACAGTGCTAAGCATAAGGTGTGCTTTTGGGATTAGAGAAACAATCTCTGCTAGTATGTATATCTCAGACCACAGGGAACAATACACACACCACAAACACATTTTTATTTCATTTAATCAAATATAGAGGTGTCTTAAATATTTCTTCTGTGTTATTAAAAGGATTGAGGATTCCTTACATTTTCTTTTTTCTTTTTTTTTTTAATAAAGAAAAGTAAAACTGCCCTAAATGCTGGACTAGACTCTGTGATTGTCATGTAAGGTAATGAAACCATTAAATGCACAGTATTAAGAAGAGACAAGATGCAATTAGCCAAGAAATTACTCTGATCTCAGTGACATTTTCAAAAAATCATAATACAATATACATTGCAGGACATGATTGACAGTCTAATCCAGTTTTGATGGAACGTAGTCCACATACTGAAAGTAAAGCAGTACACGGCCAGATAAAGCTCACAGCTGTGAATCCCTGATATGTCCTTACAGTCTTGTCACCCAGGAAATTCCTCAGGTTTAAAAGATGATGAAAGTATCGACCATTAATGACAGGATCATCTCCTACCCTGAAATAAAATGTACTAATCCCTTTTGCTAGGTCTATGAATTCCTAATATAAATTATATAAACTGTAGTAATTCATCTCTGTTAGCACAGTTGTGTTTGGAAATTGTACAGCAGTCTTTGCCCTATTTGAAATGCCAGATGAAAGCAAGACATGTTCGTTTAAGCTACAGCATAAAGTAATTTAACACAGGGGACAGAATAACTTCTGGATAATGAGCAGTATATATGTAAAAGAAGGAAGTTCTGAAGTTCTAAAGTGGCCTGATGGATTTATGCCTGATCTTAGAAAGAGGCCAAAAATGTAAATATAGGAAGTATGGTTAAATGCAGGTGCTTTGTTAGACATTTGTAAGATGATTTAATGATTGAGTCATACAGAATACATCCTCTAACTTCAAAGAGACATACAATGGTCATTTATGTCTTACAAATAATTTGGATGGTAACCTATCCATCATTTTAAAATAAGTAATGTGGATCATACTGGATTATGCAAGAGGGAAAAAATAAAAAAATTAATCTGAAGTGACATTTGCAAACACATTTGAATTTCTGTAATCCATTTTTGATATTACATGGGCTGCACATGTCTATCAAGCTGGATTTGCAACCATGTGCCCATGTGTCATTGACACCTATAGCATTGGCTAGACAAACAGTCATTGATGAAGTCAGACAGTCAACCATATAAAGGGCATTCAAGACATCTGTAAATATTACAAAGCACAAGGTTAGATCTTGGATACTTTCCACATAAGCAATGACAGGACAGAAATGCAAGGTTATTAAAAGAAATATCTGGGATCCGTGGATGTAAAGCAAAATTCTTCAATAGCAGTATTTACTAGTTTTAAGATTAAAGCCAGTAGAGAGAGAATATTGCTAACGAATAATATTTTCAAAAACCCATATTTGTTCTAGAGGTAATTTTTCAAAAGGATTCCATGTTTGATAGCCTTTCAACATTGTGCCTCTGACAAAAGTCGACAGTAGAAATCATTGCACTGCACGTGCACACAAAGCAGAGTCCAATGTTATTAAGGGCTCTGAGAACACTTTAGGAAGCAGAACATGAGAGAGTCAATTCTTTTATGTCAGGCTAACATTGCTTTTGCCAGTTATGTTCAGAATCATTGCAGTAAGATCAAAAGCTAACACTACACTTAACTTTTCACAACTTGTGGGATTAAAGATATGCCACAGGTATGATGGACTACAACTGATTCAAACTCTTCAAATTTCAGCAGGTTTCAGCATAGCTTGAAATATGAGCCAAACCAAAACTGATCACATGCCATTCTCAAATCACCTCAGAGAACCCAAAAAACCCCCAAAAAGCAGCAGAAATCTATTAGCCATTTGAAATGTTAGAATAAAAATTCAATAGATAATGTCAGACCAAAAACCAGAACTCAACTTTGAACATCTACCAAGCTTATGTACAAAGAAATGACTAATGGATTATGCCACTTTGTGAGTCAGACTTAGAGAAATACTGCATTTCCTTCCTGAGGACTTGATTTATTTGAGCTGGGTAGTCCTAGAGATGAATACAACTGTGGTCTAAGTAGCTTATATTAAATTCAGGGTTTGATTGGGGTATTTTTAAAGTTTACCAAAAGCTGCAATTTAATGCTAAATTCTATTTAAAGGATCTTTGAATCCCAAATAGCCTCTGGATAATTTTCATTTGTCTATGTTCTATTTATACCATTCAACACAGATATATTTTTTTATTATCTTATCTATAAAGACCTTGAACATTTGGAAATACTATTGACATAAAGCAGAATTATAAAGCACAACATACAGCATTTAATGACAAGATTTTATTGCAATAGTGCACATACAAGAATACACTTTAGATTACTATCAAAACTAATATATTGCAATGCTGATAAGAAAATGGCAGAAAAAGAATGCTTCATAATTTAGCAGCTTGAAACTAGGAATGTGATTATTATCTTTGATTTCACTAAATTTGGTAGTAATCAAAGGCCATCAGCAGCTCCTAGGAGGGTCTCTTCACACCACAGCATCTGATCCTAGTCCAGAAACACTGCAAGTTAGAAAAGTGTATTGTAAAGCAGGGCTGCTTATACTGCTCACAATATCTTCCATAAGTCTACCATGAGTTACTTAGAACTCAGCAAGGCTTCCTCAGGGAAGATTTTTCTGTTTCTGTTCTGAGTCAGATACTGTGCAATCTTTACTCACTGTTATAAATTAGCTGTGAATGTGTCTTGCCTACACAGCTTCATGCCAGTAGGTTCTGTCTTTCCCTTTTTTTTTAAATGAACAAAAACTGAAGTATATTTCATTCCAAATCAAGGAAAAATGAAAGAACACCTGTATTTCAAGGTCTAGTTTTTTCTTGTAATATGGGTTTTCCCAAGTAGAGAGGCAGAGGAATGAAAATGAATGTCTTGTGGGTTTGAATAGTAGGTGCTTTTATGTTCAACAACAGTACAATTGTACTCTTTGTTTTTAAGTATAACTGTCTTTATTTGAGTTAAATGAAGATTATCGGCCCAAATTGTTTCAAATTGTTTTTGATTACCTATGCTATAATCTTTAGATGAACATATATTCAGAGCTGCCTTTTTCTTTTCCCATGTGCACAATGTGATCATGGTTTTCTATTTTTTTTATTATTACTTAGGGAATATTATAAAAGAGAATAACTTTTATTTTAACTGTTTTAAAAGTAAACAAATATGTTGAGCTTTTTAAAAATAACAAATACATTGACATTTTTGGATGCTTTCCTAGGTTTCAGTACTTTGCCATTTATATTCAGTTTTTAGGCAATCAGCTTCAATTCTGGCATAGTAATTTATTAGAGAATCCAGATTCCTTTGAAAAAAATCAAAACTGATGATGCCAGCAGGCTCA
Organism: Rhabdornis inornatus; assembly: GCA_013397075.1. NCBI lineage: Eukaryota > Metazoa > Chordata > Aves > Passeriformes > Rhabdornithidae > Rhabdornis > Rhabdornis inornatus. The sequence continues at coordinate 537,453 of VWZS01007385.1, read as the reverse complement.
ACATGAGAGTATAATGCAAATGCAGTTAGTTTGCTGTATGAGCATTTAAAGGGAGAGAAGAAGAAGATGCTGAAAAATGGTGAAAAAACTGAATATTTCAGTGTGTGATATGCTAATCATGCAAACTTCATTTCTCATATTCATCTTGGTAATCTTTGATTTTTAATACATATAATACTATATGTTGTGATAAATCCTAAAGTTCTTTTAAATATAATTTCACACACTGCAAGTTAAATGATTGAAAGTCATTTTGCATGTGTAATTCCAGCCTCAGCTACACTAGATATCCTTTTCATATTTTTCTGCTTTTATTAGCCTTGTATGATCTGTTCTAACTTCTGCAGCAAAATCACAACAGCTAAAGCCATTATTTGCAAGTTTTTATAAGACCTAAATTTCTGGTATTAACAGTCTGATAATAAAGGAAACTATTGGTGTTGCTACTATCAGTGAAGTAAACAGACTTGCTCTAAGGCTAAATAAAGGATAATGAGAAATGTTTATACTTATTTCAGGAAGTAATGCCCAGTGTTTCCATTTAGCCCAAACTCCTGAGTAAATCCAAATGCTATTTTTTTTGCTTAAAACCAAAAAAATTATGTATTTACTGTGTTCTGAACCATCAGTGATGTTACATATACTACTACAGACTTGTTGATGTGATATTTAAGGTGGGTGAAAGTCTTGTGATTATCTCTAGCCAAACATAGATATTAATAATAATTCACAGGGTATAGTGCCTGACATTTTCAAAGCTCTATCTGGTCATATGCAAAACACTAGAAAAATATGAAAATAATAAATCACTCTCAGTCTAAAAGGATTCTGTGTGCTCCTACAATTGAAAGAGCATAATGGAAGACCAGAACGCTGTGTTTAGAGGACATGTGTGTGGTGGGGGAAACCTTGTTCACTTAAAGGTAATGTTAAATATTTTTCAAGATTTGAAATCACTTTTTGGCACATCTGTTATGGCTAATTAAATACTTTAATTTACTTTAAGTTGTGTGCTTGAAGATGAATAATGCACAATAACAAGGCTAGTCTTTGGGAGGAAGACCTTTGGTAGTCTATACAGTGTGCTGCCTCATTACAGAGCTAGTTATCTGCGGGAAGTCTGACATTGAAAGGTACTACACGTCCCATAACACCCTCCCTTAACTGTGATGATTGTAGTTTCTTCCTAAAAGTGATGATTAGGAGAGAGAAAAACAAAACTGAAAGCCGTATGAATATTTCATGTAAATGTAAGCAGGCACTTACTGGACGCAGACCTTGATTGATGCCAGAGTGCCTCTAAATGCCTTGACATTGAAGGGTTTAGACTTCCCTTTCCACAATGACTGCTTCAAGAGCTGCAGTTAATAGAGGAATATAACTGTATTTCACTGAAGAGCTCTTTATTACTGGCTGATATTAAACAAGACCACAAGCCTTAAGTTTGAGTAAGTGAATCTAGATACAAGAGTTAGTGGATATCTAAATGAGAGAAGATAGTTAAGGTTTCTTCTCCCTCTGTCTTCCTGTTCTGTACCTCAATTGCTTGCATCAGTTTTAAATTCCTTCTTATGAAGTGAATCAGCAACATATGAGGAATCAGCCATAAATTGTTTTAGAGTACCTCTGTTCAACAAAGCACCAAATAGAAATGTCTAAACAATTTCTCACAAGGATGCAAGCGTTTTTCAAACATATTGAAATTAATCTAATTATTCAGATTTTAAAACTTAGAATTTAAGAATTTTTCCCAACAAGGATTTTGAAATGCTGTTGAAACACTGATCAAAGGGAAAAATAGCTATTCTTTCAAGGAGTGGTTTATCTTTTGCTTTCATAGGGACACAGATATTCCTGTGCATGTGCTATGTAAGAGCCCGATTCTGTCATACTTTTAAAGTGGCCTCTTGAAAAGAGAGTGGCCTTTTTAGATGGAATAGTAATGTATGCAAATAGTTTAGAAGCTGAAATCAGTGTTGTAAAGGAATAGTCTTTCAAAATCAGTCAAATGAAGGAACCATATTTTGAAAGTTGACAGTGAGATGTTTCATGGTGAGTGTGAGATGATGATCATAATATGTGTTTACCATGTTTTATTAATACACAAATCATCCTTTGAAAAAAGCTCTGTGACTACCTTACAATTTCATCCGGATTGTGGACTACACTTTGCAAATACTTTTTTTTCAAGCCTGATTCATAAAACTCCTTATTTACATCTCTGATGCGTTTAGGCAGAAATTTTAATCAATATGTTAGTAAAGGAAATTGAATTATTCCTCACCAGGAAACATCCATCCCTCTGTTTTACACATTAAAAGGCACTTCTGTTTATACCATCCATCTCAAATCCAGTACACCATCAACAGGAGGACCGTGCTATCCCATTTGCATTCCCCACACAGGTTGCCTCAGAGGCATAAAGAACTGAATTGGCCCTTCCCAAACATCCATGCAGGGGTGTATTCTTAAAGCTCTATCCTTCCAGCGAGATCGTTTCTCAGGTGGTTTGAGAAAAGAAAGAGCTAAGCTGGTTTTATCCAGCATTATCACAGAAGCTTGAGTAAGTTTTCAACAGTTTTTTCACCTTATTGCTCACCATACTAGCAGAAGAAAAGAAGTGCTTTTTTATCCTTTTTTTTAATTCTTTTTAAAATCATTATAGCACATCATCTCCTTTGTGCTAGAGCTGGGCACTTTCACTTAATTTGTGTTTTGACATGAGATGTCCAGTAGCTAAAGATAAAATAGAATTAAAATTACATTTTAAATTATTTTTTTCCTTGTGGCACACTGTAAAAAATAAAGCAAAAATGAAATAGTTAGGTTTTCTTCTAAATGAAGGTGTTGGACCTTGGTTGTTTATAGGATATTAAATCACAATGTCAACAGAGATTTTTAGCTGCCTTTATCATGTTGATAACATCTAGCTATGATTTCTTCTGAAGTAGAGGACCTGCATTAATTTCTGTTGAAGTAAGCAGGACTTTTAGCTATTGGTCTAGCAGCAACTGGCTTAGTTATAGTGGTTAGTATATTTTGCAAATTCTCACATATTTGCCTCTTACTTTAGGAGTTCCTATGTTACCTACAGCAGAATGTGAAGAGAAGTGAAGAGTGTCTCTAAGGTAAAATTGTAGGAGATGCCACATGACAGCCACTGCAATGTGATTTCTACTTTACAATAATACTCTTAAATTGCTGATAGTTGTATACCAGTTAACAAGGTTCTGAGCGCTTTCCAGCTGTGAGGAGTCCTTATGTGCCTGCTCATGCCCACATCTGATTTTGTGTGTTACTGAGCTGACCATGTATTGTAAGAACACTAAAGCCCATATGCACACTTATGCCCATATAAAAACGTCATGCAACACTGATTTTAAGCTTGTGCAGGTGGATCATGACCAAAGAGTGAACTAACAGAGCAAAAGTGAGCCTTGGTAATGTTACAGCCTGATTGTTTCTAAGGAGGTGTAGTGTGCCAGTATTTTTTATGCACTAGTGAGAGGGAAGACAAGACCAGGAATACAAAGCTGCATGGCAGGACTTGAAAAACGACAAGTTAATGAATACTGGATCACTTTGTTATTAAAAATAAACGCAGATTTAATCTTAACATTTCATAACCAGTCATGCATCTGACTTTAATAACTGTAAACTTGGACTCACATCTTTGTGCACTAAGACTAAGGCTCTAATTACCTACAGATGCAGCCTGTTCCCGTGTGCCCTGAGCAAATGAGGAAGTCACTCCTGCTACCTGCTGGAACGACAGGTAGATGGTTATTCAGGCAAGAGCAGTAGAATTTTGATGCCACTGTTAGATATTTATGAAAAGAGATGCATTGAATTTTATCTCAGTAGATCAATTTTCAGGACAGAGTTCTTAACAGTGTATTCATAGGCTGGGTACAAAACCAATTTTATCTGCTTCACTGGTGTGTGAACTGTATAAGGAAAGACATCTCTTTACTCTCTGATAGCTTATCTTCCCTGGTGACCATTTATGCGTGCTCTTGTAAATATACATATTTTACAGAAAAAGCTCTTTAAACTATCCTTTGAGATGACCTTGAAATAGAAGCATTTGAATCTTCCAGGAAATTAACAGCAAAGTCTCTTTTGATATTGACTGGTAGGGTGGGAAATGCCACTCAAAGCAGAAGTAATAATCAGTGCTGCAAGCTATTTAATAGTACAGGTCTATAACAGAATAAAATTTTTGCAAGGAAACACACAAAAAGAAAAATATACTTACTCTTCCATCCCTGCAAAATTTCTTAGGAACTGATAGATTTTTCGAAAATAGTTGTTTGGCAAAGTGGGCTACTGTTTAAAAATATTTAAAGTAAACAACAGTAAAAATAACCAGTGAGGATTTTTTGTCCTGCTGGGCACACAAATACTAACTAAACTTAGTTCTATGAATAGAGAAAATAATGACACTTTTCCATGTGATATACTGAAAGCATGCAAATATTTATCATGGCAACATAAGTAATTTCTTATTATATCTTTGTGTGTAGTTCATTATCTTTATTTCATTCCCTTTTTTATCCAATTTGCTTTCTCACTTTTCCACCAAACAAAGCTTCTCAGAGATTAATTCCCCCAATTAAAATTATAGGTTCATATATTGTAAATATGTATGTGGAGTATATATGGTGTGTATATTGACATCACCTCGCTTATATCCACTGTCTTGACTTATGCATAAATCCATATATTCTCCTTTTATCTATACATAAACAGACTTATAACTCCATGCCCAAATTTCCTCACACAGATGCACACTATAAAAATACTCTTCTCTATAAATGTCTTCAGGCATATGCACTTTTGTCCCTAACAAATGTATGCTTTGCATGTGCACGTGCACATTTCACAGAGCACACTTTCCTGTGTTCCTCGCCAGCCCACATCAAATGCCTCTAGTTGCTTTTTCTCATGCTGTCTCTTCAAAGACGCCTATATAAAAATTCTCTCATTCCTCTATGTCTATAGCTTGTACTATTCATAGAAATATTCACTTTCTGTACACAAGCACACACAATCCTTGCAGCATTCATTATGTACATGTGCAATCTTTTGTAGTAGCAGCATGATTAACCATGGACTCATGTCAAAATTTTATAGGTAGAACTTTGAAACACACCTCTACAATACAAAGTATTCCCTTTTAACTTCACTAACGGTGAAGATAACTCATAAACAGTTTAGCAAATGCGCAGGAAAGAAACTAAAAGATAATTGACACAACAATAGCTCACTTATTGCTGTTTTGAATTTTTGAATTGACACCATTACTGTGGATTTTACTCATTATTAGCATTTTTGAAAATATGAGAAATCAAAGACAGGTTGAGCAGTAACTTTGGGACAAGCACCCAGAAATGAACCTAGAAATATTGCTTGAAGTTGTGGGAGAAACAAAACTTCAACTGGAACTCAAACTTGCAAAAGATGCCTGGAATAGCAAAGAAGGCATCAGTACGCGAGCAGCAAGCCGAAGTACAAGATGCAGGTCCACGACCGAACAAGTAGTATAAGCTGACAGGTCAATTAAATATAATACAGAAAAAGCTGAAATACTAAATGCTTCCTGCGCTTTGGTGTTCAAGGGTAAAGTTAGGCCCTGAGTCTCAGTTCTATTGCTAAGAAGCAACAACAAAACAGTGAACTAGTGAGTGAAGAAGAGAGTTAAGAGCTAACTGCAGCTTTTGAACATATGAAAGTTTATGGGACCTGATGGGATGGGTCTGAGGATGCTCAGAAAATTGACCAAAAGTACAGCAAAGTCCCCCTGTTTTACCTTTGAAAGATCACGAAGAACAGGTCAACTTCTCAACAATTGGAAACACACAAATATATACCCACCTCCCAAAAAGGAGATCTGGAAAACAACAGAGAAGCCAGCTTCAAATCAGTCCCAGGACACATTATTATGAAATTACGAATTATTATTATGAAATAGGCCCTCATAGAAGCTGTTGCCATAAACATGGAAGACAAGACAATTGGGAAGACACAACATGGGCTGGTCAGTAGCAAATGATTGATCAAGTGATTGTCATCAGTGATGAAGTAACTTGCTCAGTGGTTGAGGGCAGAGCAGAGATTGCCATCTGGCTTCATTTCAGCAATACAATTGATGCAGCTTCCATAATCATTTAGAAAACTACACTATGAAATGGATCCTAGTCTATAAGGACTATGTCTATCACACAAAAGATACTGGTAGTAACCATTTAAGAAAGGAAGTAAAATCCATGAGTTCGTCTCAGATATGCCATCACTGATATACTACATCTACCTAAACAATTTGTTAAACTTCTCTAAATGTTTTCTTTTTTATTCTTATTTTTAATGAAAAGCTGTGGATTTTTCATGCTATTCTTGAATATAGATACTAACAAGTGTACTAATCAGAAAGAAAATATTGGGGGAAGAACAGCAGATATTTCTGTTTGTTTTTATCAAAAGTGCTAGCTATATGATAATATTTTTCTTCTTAGTGAAAAACACTGATGCATCTAAGGCAGAGTTGATGGGAATCCATAAAACTTAATTATTATTTGGTTGGAAAGGTTTCTTTAGATGGGGATAAGACATAACAATTCATAATAACCAATAATCCAGTTATTTGAGGAGTAAGGGACTCATACACAAGTTCTTGTGCCAAATCACTCAGAACAAGGACTTTTACATCTTTGCATGCACCAAATACATTTACAGTTGTTTAACTCAGAAATAATAAGATTTTGTTTCAGCTGTATTTCTGACTACAACAACTCCCCATGAAAGACAATGGTAGCTCCTTCTCAAAAGGTAGGCAAAAAGCAACCTTACTGCAAAAAAAGGCACTAAGGGAAAGTGAGTTTATGTTGTCTGTGCTACTCTGACTCTTGTTCAATTACAAATATTTCTTTCTACTGATCACGCTTCTTTCCAAAATACTTATTAAAATCTTCTTTCTTGCTTACTTTTCATTAACACCACTGTTTTTCAAATTTCCGAAGTAAAATTCTCACTTTGGCTATTTCAGTGACAAAGCTTCATTGACCTTCAATGAAGACCAGATTTTGGCCCAATTTGCTCTAATGGTTGTACACTGGGTTCTATGAGCTTTCAGAAATGTTTTGATGCTGACCTCAGACTAGGCTTACACTGTGTAAAGTAAGTGTAGAATTTCAGTCAGTTCAACTTAAAACACTTACAAGATAATCATTGGAGCAACATTCAAACAAAGGTAGACTGTCTCTAGATGTAGCCAGAGAGTATGAGATATTTTTCCTCTAGAACTAAATTCTGAAATATTTCATATTTATATAAATTATGAAAGCCCATATTTTTAAATTCTGACTCCTTTGTGACATTCAGAAAATTATTCCATTTCCATAACTAAAAGCAATGGGCATCACTTTAAAATGTGAAAAAATTACTGCTTTTTGACATCTCTATTTTGAGACGGCATCAACAAATATTCAGGTATAGAGGCAGAACAGGTTCTCTTTAGTAACAGTTGCATGGATTATCATAGACTAACTGTCATTGCTGTGTTATTTGGAAATTTGTTTTTAATCCAGCAGCACCATATTGCTAATGATTGAAACACCTACCAGCGGAATCTTTTCTAACAGCAGAGAAATGCCATGAAATTGATTTTAATTAGCCTTTGGAAAAAAAGGAATTATGTAGAATTCAAAATCCATTGTTCAAGTCATATGCCAGCCAAGCTGTGTAAGAGGTTTATACAGCTAACTGGACATTAGGGACCCATGTTTGTGTTCAGAAATGTACTAACCATTTAATAGAAAAATGTAAGGGATATGTTCACTTACTGCATGTCTGTCTAGGTAGTGATTTAATTATGATTATAATTGTAACGAAGAAACAGACAAAAGCAGAGGCCAAATTCTGTTCTCCAGAGCAAAGTTCAAAAGGACTATAGGGATCTTTTTCAGAGATGAGGAACATTTATCTGCATCATATGTTAAATATGCCTGCATCACTGCATGTGAGCATTCTACAAAAATATGGTTGAGATATTCTTAAAGTCAGGTCTATTCTCCGCTGAAAAATAAAAATCGGAAAGCAAGTTGTTGACAGATATATCATGCCAGATCCAGAAACCAAAGCCAGATACTTTATGTATTTTAATTTTTTAGTAGCCTATGAGGAAAACAAGCAAATCTCCATACAAAGGCTTTTCTTTGGTACTAAAATATTGGCGTCAAAAGCAGAATATGAATTGACTTTTCTTGCTGATCTACAGGTATATGGATAATCTGACCACAAGGAGCACAACAATAAGAATTCTGACATACACAATCAAGCTTAAAGAATTTTAAGTTTCCAAGTGAAGATTTCAAAAAACTTATTTTAAAAATACAAGACAATAAAACTGTTTAAATGAAGAAAATATTCTGAATTGCAATAGGAGAGCCAACTTAATAAGATTTTTCTCATTGAAATGTCATTGATATTTAGGAGAATACTGAAACACTTATTAAATTTATTGCACTTATGTTCAAGCAATTATTTCCACTTCTGATGGTCCAGAAACTCTGATCCCAGTATTTTATCTGCATATTTTGCTACAGGGTCTTGCTGGAACTATGTGGAAGATTTGCTTTGGATAACCAAAGCTGTCTGTCTGAGTTCAAGATTTATTATGTTTATTAACCATAGTTCATGATAAACAAATGTCAAAGTCAATTATGTAGGAATTCCATCTTGTGATCTGGTGAAAAAAATTTTAGACTTCTTCAAAAGAAAATAAATGGGGAAAAAAGTTAGACAAGGACAGAAGGCAAGTAAAAAATAGAAGGCCCAGATAGAGGTTAAAATCATCACTCAGTATATTGAAGATTCAAGTATTAAAAGATGGTAATTCCTTCTGATCTAGAAAGTCAATTACATACTGGGACTATTAAAAGCAGTTTTAAGAGTTCAAGTTTTGAACATCCCCAAGGATGGGTTTTGCTGAACCTCTCTGTAAAACCTGTTCCAGTGCTTCACTTCTCTTACTGGGGGTTTATTTCCCCATAATATCCAATCTGAATTCTTCTTGCTGCTGCTTCCAATTGCTGTGATTCATCTCTGTGTGCATACCTCTCTCCTCCGACAAGAGTTTTTATTCCTTTTCTCCATAGCTCCCTGTAAGGTACAAAAGATTGCAAAGAGAAGCCAGTCAGCCTCTCAACTGCAAGCCAAACAAAGTTGCCTCTGTGTCTATGTGTATTTGTACAAATCATACATATATGTGTACATTTCATGTACTCCAGTCTCATACCTGTCTTGGTGGCATTCTGCTGCACTCTCTCCAGTTTCTCACTCTCAAGGGAACAGAACAGGATACTGCACTCTAGGTTCAGCCTCATGGATTCCAGGCAGAAGAGAATTACCATTTGTCTTTGGCCCACTGACTTCATTCCTGCCAACAAAACCCTGTCAGTGCTTAGTGGTATTGCCTCAAGGGTGTGTGCCTGTCTCATGACCAGGTCATTGTCCATCACAGCCCACAGACTACTACTGCACTGCTAGTTAGTCTGCAACATATACTGCTGGATGGGATTATTGCCTTTGAGGAAGAATGTTGTATTTTTCCTCTTAATACATCTGGAAAAGGTTTCAGTAAGGACTTCCTCATTATTCCCATTTTTTTTCTTGGAAGAGTCCTATAATATCCTTGAATTAAGACAACATTGTGGAGTCATTTGGTCTTAGCACCTAAAAATATTCAGAGCAAGTATGTCTCTGCTCTTTCTACAAACTTTGACACAAACGGTCTTTCTATCGTTTTGATATTTTATTTAGTAAAGCTTTGGGAGGGATGTGACAGAATATCCGATTTTAGAATAACTGATATTTTTCACTTTTTTTATTGCTAAGGCTGCCTTCTTACAAAAGAATTTAATCCAATATTCCAAACAAGGGTATCCCTTTTAAATATAACACAGACAGGCAGCTGCTGTCTTAAAATGTGAGTTTTAAAACCATCTGCTATCAGTGACATCTGCCCATGTTCCAATTGGTAAATGCTCTTCCTTTTTTTACGGAATGATGCTGCTTTTTCTCACCTATTGCAAAAATATCATACAAGCCTGGCACTATAGAAGAATTTCCCATTCATTTCTATTGCAAGCCCACAGGAACCCGTGGATAATGTCACTGTTTGGCAGCTGGCTTTGCATATTTACATATATATGGATAGATGGATTTTCTTTTCAGTGTTAATTTGAAAAGGAATTTAGAGGACTGACACACAGAACTTTGGTACTAGTTCAATTTAAACTGTTGAAGCAAAATAAAATAGCCATCTATCAAGTCAGTCCTCTTAGGCAGATTTTTCCTTTGAGTAAAAATGACCATCTTGGTAAGTCAATAAATCAGGTCTTGGTTCAGTCTGTGCAGACTCTTCAGAAGCAGCCCTGTTACACAGATGAAACTGAGGCACCATTAGGACATAAAGCTTCTTCTGAAAACAACTAGGGAAATGCTTCACCAGTGTTGTACAGTGCTGCAAGATAGGGCAAAATACATTTCTATCACAAGGCTTATATCAGTATGACTTCTGTTTGCAGAAGCATTTTAGTCCAAAAATGTTGGCATCAAGAAGCACATAGATCATTGAGAAGAGGAAGTAAATTTCTCAAATATTGTAGATCAGAGCATATCCATAATCATTATGATAAAGGGGGAGGAGTTGGGAAGGAGAAGCAAAAAAAAACCTAAAAACCTAGTATCTTTTTTTGATTGTGTCAGTAGCCATGGTCCTACTTAATTTTACCTTAGGAAAATTACACAAATGATGAGTATTTCATCCAACAAAGATGATCAAAAGCTACGATGCCAAGATCTCTTCAAGCTGCTTGTGAAAACCCTTAAAAAATTGATTTACTGGGCTACCTCATATTTTCAAGATTCAGCTTTTCAACTTGCTCGACATTTCTAACTCTTTAAAAATCTTTCTTCTTTTCATTAATTTGCAAATTAAATTTAAAATCCAATATATTATTTCCACTTCTCAGTGTGTTTTACCTCATATTGCAAAGGCTGTAGTCAGAGGTGAGTAGAGTGTGCAAACATTTTTGAAAAAGAAATGGTTTCTGCCTAAATTTAGATCTTTGAAGGAACCTTGAGTATTTTCAACTATATAACAAATTACAGTTTTTACTTTGTTGACCTGACAAAGGCAAATTATGAGCAAGTCCAGAAAAAAATAATTCACGCCAGGAAAGATAAAAGACCCCTGAGTGGGAGAGGTACTAATGGCCTTTACAGTAATGCAGCAGCAAGAAACTTAATTCAAGAGAGCTTTTCACAATTCTTTTAATATTTCTTTTTCTTTATCACAGCATAATACCTGGCTTGACAACAGAAATGTTAACATTTGGGGCTCTATTCTTCAAAACATCATGCTCTATTAACACTGTTTTTCTCTGGGATTTACCCTGTCAAAGAAGGAATCACCAAGGAGTAAGGTCTGTGGTTGTCTAATCACTAAACCCCTCTTCTCAATGATGCACAAATGACTAAGTACTTTTGGTGCCATTTCAAGACAGAAAGGTAAAACAGGTCAGTCTCAGGTTAGGGTAGTAGGAAGCTTTTCCTGCACATGCCAGGTGTTTTATATGCAAAACAAACACAAAACTCTCAGGTGTTTAAAAATAAAAAAGTATGTAAGTCATAAGTGCATGAGGGCAGCTCTTCCTGCTGTCATCTTGTTTCAAGGCATTTGACTGCATGCAATTGTAGACAGCAAAGTCCCTCACACAGATACGATTATTTTACCTGGACTTGTGATGTACATTAACATGGGCACTGTCCTTTCAGTCCTTTCCAGGATGTGCAGCTGTGCTTTGCTAGGGTTCTCCCCTGTGCAAGGTGTGCCTCAGACCCAGAAAAGGAAGGAGATCAGACTCCAAGTGGATCACTGCTGAGGCCCCAATATTGCCTTGTGGGACCTCTGTATTCACACACAGTTACGTATCTTGACTGCATGCACTGTAAGGCTTACATAGAAACTGGCTCTGAGACTGTACTGCTCAAGAGTATTTGCATATTAACAAAGGCAGGTTAGGCACCTTATGTGCTGGACTTTGAAAGGACTGAGGGAGGCTATTTTTGCTGGCAAGTTGAAAGAATCTTACGTTTTTTCGGGTTCTGCACCTGCAGCATTTGGACTGGCAACTCAGGATAAGAGCTTAACCTGATCCACAGGATACATAGTCCGTGGAGGAAAAAAAACCACAGCAGAAGTCAAATTAGGAGGAGCTTATTAATTATGTTGAATTGTTTTATAGAGTGCTGAGCAAATACTGGGTTTGCAAAATGAAGTTGGAAATGTTACTTTTATTGTCATTTTACTTAATCATATGGGACCACATTTGGACAGAGGCTCTTTTGCTTCCTCCAATAATTATCAGATGCTAGGAAAAATAGGAAACATGGATGTGAACCTGTGGCGGAAACCTGTGTGTGAGCAGCTACATGCAAAGATAAATTTTTCAAGATAGGGACATAATTGTGAATACTATCTACTTAAAAGTTACTCCCTTTCCATTTAAATCCCTTAATTTTCTATCTTTCAAAATATTCCTTCTCCATCAAATATTTCTTTGGCTAGATCTAGGATTCAATAGTTACATGGAGGCTTTGAAGATTAATTTTTTGGACACTTAATTTCTCCTACAAAGTATGGCAAGAATCTCTTTCTTACATCACTTTTATACTGGAAAAATGCTGAGCAACAGTCAAAGTGCTTCCTATTTTGTACAAGTAAGAAGCAAATTGGACCAGCTATTTAGATGCAAAGATACATCTTAAGAAGAATATATAGGAATAAATGGAGAGATTCTTAACAAGGGAAGAGAGGTTGCACTTAATAGAAAGAGCATATAGAGACCCTGACTGTGGCTAATGTGCATAAAAAATTCAGCCTGTCAGATCCTCACTTTTCTAATTCAGTAATCTAAATAATTTATTTGACATTTTAGCTCAAGATGACCTTTCTTGGGAAAAAATTACTGTTTTAAACTTTTAGCAAGTGCAACCACTGCAGAGGAATGCTGTTGAAGTCTGCATTTTCCCAAACGAGTAAAGGTTAATCTTGTACAGCTCAAACACATTTTTGACCCTTTTAAACAAGTTCACAAAAGTCATTTAATTTTTTTAATATAATTTCAATTATATTGCAATATTTGTGTTAAATGAGCTTCTTCCTCTTTTTTTTTTTCTGTTGCTCAGAAGCCATTACCCATGTGTTCTGATGGATTTAGGCAAAGGACTTGTTTTGAATGACTAAAGGTGCCATTCTACCAAATGTTACTTATAAAGAAAGTTCTATAAATCAAGTGAAAATACATGGTAGATTAATAGGTGAGTAGGTTAAAACAGCCACTAGTAATAGCAAAAAAAAATTACTGTCCAGAGGTTCACTGTTCCCAGATTGGTCACTCAACTCAAGTAATCAGCCTCAGAGCTATGCCACAAAATATGATCATGTCTGTCTGTCCCTGGATTCTCTTCCTCTTACTAAACAATTCCATATTTTGCAGAGGGCATTTCAATGGTTCTACTAAAGGACATTTAATGTAATTTTACTTGGCTATTTCTGATAATTTATCTAACTTTCCGACAGGTCACTAAAAAAATCTTTCAATGTAAGGATTAATATACCCCCAATTGTACATAATAAAGGCTATAATTCTCTCAGGGTGTTCAGGTGACTTTATAGGGGTACATTATTTATTGTCAAAAATGTGAATTTGCTAGAATAGCTGAAATATCACAAGGGTTTCAGAGTCTGTACAAAATCTGCAGAGCAGCTGTCAGCTATGAGAGGACCTAAGTAACCAGCTATCAAAGAAATGGATGACCAGCGCTGCTAAAGCCTCTCATGAGATAAAAATGCAGGGTTTAGTGCTGTGTTCAAATTAGATATTTTTCCCCCACGTTATTTCCCCCCCCTAATTTGCATTATTTGTGTGGTTTTAGTTCATCATATTACTCATATTGGTGTGCAACTGGAGTAATTTCAGTGTAGTCAGTATGAAGCTAGTGCAAGTTTGATGTCAGAGGAGAAGCAGTACACTCATCTCTGCTGTGATATTCTCTCCTCATGTCTCACTGATGTCAGTTAGTGCTTTCTTTTCTGACATAACAGTGGGGGTTTGATCTGATACGCCCGCACATACCAGTCAAAAACTGCTACAGAAACAGGGAGCTGAATGATCAGTGAGGCTTATGTTCCTAAGGCATTTTGGCAGTTTTAAAATCCAATGTAAATGTATTCAGCCTCTTACAGGCTTTCAGTATTATTAACTCTTAATTAACAGTACTGGGATTATCTATCTTGCAGATAGTGCCAGAATTGCAAATGCAACTTAGTTTGCAGGAGTTATGATGTCAGGTGATACTACATGGAAGACTCTGCATTACTTCCAGGGACAGCCTGTCACTAGAAGTGGTGTGGCTGTTCTCATGCCTCACATGGATAAACCTAGTGAACCCTTCAACCCTCGGTACCATGCTGAAGCATGGAAATCCAGCCTACATTGCTCTTCCCCACATTCCAGTAACAGGAAGCACCAGGCAAAGCCACCCCAACACAGCACAAGGGTGAGTTTATTACAGCTCTGGCTAATTCATGAACAGTAAGAACACTGCATATGCATCTATTACAGTTGCTCCATTAACCAGGAAAATGGAGACTGGATTTACATGGGAGCTGGCCATATTAACTTAAGGCATGCCCACTGGCTGCTTTAAGGCATCTAAGTTTACAAAAGGCAAGCTACAGCTACTGGACAGGCAGCATTTTATGCATTGCTTGTATTTCTCTATCTTGCATGCTTTCAACAGCTCTCAGCATTCTCAAGCAGATGACCAGAGATCACAGCCTTGTGCAGTGGAACAGTATGGGGCTGCAGTTTGTGCAATTCATGTAGTGCTACGTTGCACCATATTTGTGAGATGCAGATGGTTTGCACTTTATCAAAATGTAAAACGTCATGGAAAAACAGGAATAGTAAAATTCACAGCTATTAGGCAGTGATCACTCCACTGTTAAATTTCTCCAAGAAAATCTTCCATTTCACAGATTTATTCAGTGCTATTCAGTCTGAAAACTGTTAAAAAGGGACTGATTCTGGGAAAATTAAATTGGACTAGTGGGATTAAATTGAGAATTCAAAACTGAACATGTATTACTAACAGGAGAAAATGTTTTGAGCACTTTACTGGGTAAAGTTAACAAAAGGGAGCTGTGAGCAGTAAACTGCATATACTGCCACATGAATTTCAGTGCTGTTTGGCTTGATTGCAAAGTGAGTGACTGTATAAAAGAGCACTGGTATACTGGTTTTGAGAAAAGGGGAGTCCTGCTCCCTTGCCAAAGCTGACCTGAATATGATGTCATTGATTACTAGGTGCTGGTCCTGGTTACTTTCTGTTAATCTTGTACTAGCTTCGTGTCTTCCTTTCTACATGTAGAAGTAATGTAGTACTGTTCCCTAAACCAATGGGTAGCATTAGATTGTATTAAAAGTCTCTTTAAGATTTAAAGTGTCCATAAATGAACAGTAAGTCTCAGACAAGGTTTAAGTTTAAAGTTATTTGTTCTTTAATTTTAGAAATGTGTTTTTCACTCATGATTGAAGTATGAAGCCACTGGATCTCACTGTTAAGAGAATACCTTGATAAGAGCAGGACTACTCATCTTTTTTTGTCTAAGCTCTGACAGGGCTTTTTTGTTATGTAAATTGTTATCCTGTAGCCCATAGGCTAAAAACATCTTAATGATTTCTGAGGACCTCGAGTCTGGATCTGAAGCAAAGATTAAATGCTTGTTCCTCTCATTACCAGTTCTCTATAGCATCTAGATTTTCGGTGTTGTAAACTTATTGCTGTTTCATACAGAACCAAGGTTCTGGGAATGACTTCATGATAAAATTATAATGAAATTATGTTTAAATCTCCTTCCTTGTTTCCGTCCTCATTATGCAAATTGCATGTCTTAAAACTGTCTACTTATCACTTATAAGTTTGGCTAGTTCTCACATGACTTTTTGTGAAGAATGTTTCTAAACATCTTTTTCCAAATTGATTTTCTTTATCCTTATTTATTTCTTATGCATTTGTGATGACCATGAGTTAAGTAAAAATGTCTTAGGGGCTTGGTGGTGAAGTAGCAGATGTTGATGGTTATTCTGAATTATTTAATAGACATCTCAGTAGTCTTCACAGGGAAATACAAGGAGAAAAAATACCAAGATATATAAGGACTTGTCTGCAGTGTTTTTGGATACTGATGTCCAAGAACACTTCTTGGTATTCCTGTATTCAATTCATTTAGCTGTGCAACCAAGTTGCCTTGAGGAAGATGGCATTATTCAACAGGTTTATTTCCAACAGGCAATGAAAATACGGAATTCTCAACTGACCAACCATTATTTTCCATGCAGTGTTGGACTCCTCCCTTCCTTAGAGGAGATAATAAAAAATGCAGATAAGGGCATTTGTCAATTGAAAAAACAAGAACACAATATTAGTATTTGGTACATGAACTCACTAGAAGGAAGCCAAGAAATCTATTCTGTCCCACTGCACAAGAGTGAAGGATGTAGTCCTGGTTTGTAACAGGGTCACTATGCATTTCTGAACATCCATTAAAATCTCTATTGTCCCTTAGGTGTAGGGCAGAGGTATGACCTTACATCTGAGGGCAGTATAGTGCTCAAAGGTCTGGCATGAAGGACGGTTACAAGCACAATAGATTGTTATCTGCTGCTCCCCAAATCATTTGGTTAAGGTCAAGAAGCTGCTAGTAAACACATAGTATGATTTCCTAAAAAGGCATCTCATTCTTTATCCCACCGAATGGCACCGTGACACATAAAGGTCAACCTTAGTGACCATTAAACGAGCAGCTACTTAAGACTGAAAAGCAAAACTGGTTTCCAGATGCAGCTGGGAATAGGCTGTAACCAAGAATTCTGAATATTCCTGATGTTTAGGAAACACAGGGGCCTTAATCAGATTCTGAATCCCAATAGTGTGGTTTGAGCTACATGTTGTATGTCTGCATTGTATATATCAAACAGCTTATCAGGTATTGTACAGTATTAAAAATGCTGTTCTGTGTTAAAATGGTCATAAAAGTGATAGGAGAATGAAAATTGTGTTAGATCCAGGCTTGTCATATGACTGTATCTCCTATAATATGAAAATTCAACAAAAGAATATATTGTTCAATTTCCAGACACTGTGTTGTTTTTATGGAACTATAATAAAACTAATTTGTGGCTCAAATTCCCAGAATATTCATAAGTAACATGTTTGTAGAGTACAATAGGGACATTCTTGCATTTGTGCTGCTCATCAGTAAAAAGCACTGTTATAACATCTCTACTTGGTAAGGTGGGCACTGCTGATGTAAAATCTGAGTCCTTTCATGCAGCTCAATTTTAGGCAGTTATCCTGGCTACCTCATTTGGGTAGCTGGCAACCATAGTTCAAAGAGAAAAGTTAATTAAGAGTACCCAACATAACTTCCACCAGAGTTTCACAGTAGGGACTCATGTATTTACCATGCAATATTAACAGCCATCCAAAAGTCTGGGAAACCGGATGCCTAAAATTTGTTTGACTGCTAGGGGTTTTAGTCTAAAGATCTAAATACCCACTAAATGTGACTGTCATTACCGAAAACTTTTGCCTCTCTGATACACACATGAGTCTATACATCTGTGTTGTCACTAAGAAACAGGAATTGTTGAGCATTTACTGTTTCTGATATGCGATGGATGATAGTAGTTGGTGTATTTTTTGTTACGACCATCACAACTTGAGATTGTGGGGCACAAAACATTAACCTCAAGCCCTACTTGAAAGTTATTTACAAGATGCTTTTACCTCTACACACTGTGGAAGTATCAAAAATCAATTTTTTATCAGAAGGCTGAGTTGCACTGCTGTGCATGAAAGAGAAAAAATTTGTCTGGATTTCAACATCTTAAATGGAATTACCTAAAGTGTGAGAGATAGAATGAACCATGATCTATATAAAATAAACAGACAATGTGCAGCTACCTATAGAAAAGAATTTATAGCCTCTTGTACCTACAGCATGGTTAATTTCAGTCCACAGTGGTAGCAATGT
Source organism: Rhabdornis inornatus (assembly GCA_013397075.1). Taxonomy (NCBI): domain Eukaryota; kingdom Metazoa; phylum Chordata; class Aves; order Passeriformes; family Rhabdornithidae; genus Rhabdornis; species Rhabdornis inornatus. Next base: position 519,287 of record VWZS01007385.1, on the reverse strand, counting down.
CAAATTATTATAAACTGCTGACTTCCTGGAAAGCTGAGTGAAATAAATCTGGTGACCTCTGTCCAGTTTACACTTCCAAAAAAATGTTCCTTTTTCATGGAACTCACACCAATTTTAGATACTCATTGGCATTCTTCTTGGAAAACTCCTTGTCTCACAGACTGGAAAGAGCTGAATTGTCTAATAATACCCAAAAGTGCATCCCTGTTTTCTAGCCACCTTGATAGGAGTCTGTCTGTGAAAAGTAAAAGAAAGTTTTCTCCCCATGGATATTAAACTGACACTTTTCCTCAGCTTTCAGGGGCTTTTTTGTGCACTAAGTGTGCAGCAGTCACCATGTTCAAACACAGACACTCTGCCTGGATATGTTTCATTCTTTCCTGGGAATTATCTTCTCATTATTTCCCTGTCATCATTATTTCTTCTTATTTAATGCAACAACGTGGTGGGACATATAGGTTCATATGAAGTTATTCTCAAGTCTGAAGTAAACCTTTGGCCTAAAATTCTCTTCGAGAAGAGAAACACATGGCTCAGATGTCTGCTTGGGCTTTTGTGCAGCTTATCAGTGAATAATAAATTATTCACTAATTTACTGGCAATCAGACTATCTGATCTGCTATTTGATGGATAGCCCAGTAGGTAAAGAAAACCACAGAGAATAAGCATTGTATTCAAACTTGTTACAACAGATCAGGAACCAAAAATGAGAATGATCACATGATTTCTATTACATTGAAAAAGCTAGTACTCGATTGTGCTGTACATTCCAAAATTCATTAAAACCACTTAGGATGCAAACATTAAAATACCTGCCACCTACAGCTGATGTTAGCATTCTTTCTTTGCAGATTATTGAGTGGGAAAGGAAATCTAGCAGGGTGAAAATTTGTAGAGAGGCTTAGTGATTGCTAAGGGATAAAAAAATGCAAAAATACCAACACAGACATAGGCACACACTCTCCCAATACCTTGTTTTCATTTCCCTTGTTTTGGTCTGTTTGTTTTAATTCCCCTGTCTTTTCTTTTATGGCTACTTGCTTTGATTTGAGAGATGGAATTGTCTTCAAGAAGCCAATGCTTTTAAGCAAGAGTTGCATCAAACCAAGAAGATTTTTGAAAAAGCTTCACTAGAAAATTTGTTCAGGCCCTCCCAAAAACTCACCTAAGAGGTAGTGTGTGTTTACACGGCATTTTTCTCTGAAAAAAACAACAGGACAAGCATACAGCAAAAACAACCAACCGACCAAAACTTTGACACATATTTGGAGAACATGTTTTTCACCTGAAGACAATAGAATGTGTTTTTAGACTGAAAGCATTTAGCCTATTCTCTGTTATTCAGAAAGAAAGAATAATATTTCTGGTGCACCCTGCAAGCTGCTTCTCCTCCGCATGGCACTCCTCCTTCTACACCAAAACCCCCCTCTGCTGCCAGTCACACTTTGCTTAAAAACAATTCGTTGTGGTTTGCTGTTTTTATTTTTTTTTTCAGACAGAAAATATACTGTTGTTCTGTACATGTTTTCTTGCTGTCATACTTTGCAGACGATTTTCTTCCTATTTTCGGAGGCCTGAATCTGCCTTTGGTCACACTATTTGCTCCTCTATGGTCACCTCTGAGAAGATTAACCCTTTCATTAAAAAAGCTTGGCCAGGGTCAAACTACCGCCTGGCTCTGGACTCTTACATCCCTTTGATCTCCCAGCTATGGAGAAATTATTAGCAAATTCTAAGCCTTCCCATGTGATTTGTTTTTGTAAATTTGTAGAAATTATTCCTAATCCTATTACGTGGCCGAGGGCAAACCTGCATTAAATATATGAGACTTTTTGTTATGTGGCAGATGGATAATAAAGGAATGCTGAATGCAGCCCATTCCAAGTTATGGGAATCTGGACACTTCATCAGCATTCACTTAATCCTCTGCCATGGCCTACGCCTTTGATGAATGCTCTCATTTATGACCACTGATGCCACTCACTTAATTTCAGAGAAGAAAAATAATACCTAGCTGGTAATGTGAATATTTGAGTTTATAGCTGTACAATGAATAATTGTGACATTATCAAGGGAACATCTTCTTATACATTATTCACTTGTATAGACCACATTAACCAGAGAGAGGAAACTTTCAGTTTTGCATCTTCCATCTTCTTTGGAAGGTAGGCATCATGCAGACAAAAGTCAGTGTCTTAACCCAAATTCTAGCTGACAGTCCGTATCAGCCCTCACTATATTTTGCTCATTGTGGTGCCAATCTCCTATCTCACCAATGACATTTTTTCAAAGAAAGAGTGGATTTCCTAGAGACTCTACCCCATGCAACTTCCATGGCTTTTTATTGAATAGGAAAATGTATCCCTCCTTTTTTGCTTTAATACTGTTGCCATGTAACATGTCTGTAAATTTAAGCTGAAAATTAAGACAGCACACAGTTTTTGTTTGTACTTTATAAAAATATGTGTCCTGTATTAATAATGTTCTTTTCATGCATTTTAAAAATAAAACTAAAATTCATAAAAACCCTGAAATTCATAAAATTAAATCTTCAGAGTTTCTCATTATTCAGCTTACAGCTTTCCCATTCAGAACCACAAATATTAAAGTCTGTAAAATATATTAATTTATTTTGTAGTAATCTGTGTTTTCCTGAGTAGGTGGCTTTTTAAAGGACATTTATAATACATCTGATCTCTCTTCAGGTTTCCTTATTTCACTGGAGAGAAAATGTGATTACAATCCCAATGTAAATATTATTTTTAACTGGAAATGCTTCCATGTTTTAAAGTGTTTTTATTTATTTTTTGAGTGTATAGCAGAATTTAAGAGTAGGAGTTTGCTATGTTTTTATCCTCCTTTTCTGCAAGTGTGGTAATTTTAGTTGGTATTTAATAGCGCTAAAATTCTAAATGTAGAACCCTGCTGTCCCTTTTAGTTTGCATGTATAAAATTCAGAGGTAAATTGAAGTTCTGGTAAATCATCAGTGTGAGAAATGTTTCTAGATATAGTAAACTGTAATAAAAAAAAACCCAGTTAAACATCTTTTCCTGGTGGGAGTTTTCACACACTGTAACTAATTTGCTTGAATCAACTAGAATATTCAACAGGAATAAAAATGTGTAGTTTATTTATTTATAGTAAGTTTATTGATCACTACTTTAAAATGTAGCATAGCAGCCTAACAGAACTGACTGCTCCAAAATGAATATTCATCGGGGTCCCGTGTGGAGTAGCTGCTTCACTTATCCTCTTCCCTACTGTCACCTTCTTTAACACACAGGCTGCACAAGGCACATGCAAGATTCTGCACACACGTTTTATTTTGTATGTTACGAGGTGCCTGACAGAACACAGAGCACTGTCAAAGTGGAGGGTTTTATTTGGAAAAGGGATTGTAATACCTTGTGCAATGTCTCATATCATTATAAGGATTCAGGATCTATTTTTAAGGTAGGAAGAAATGCAAACTGTTCCGTGATTGTAAAATTATACAATAATGAAAGATTGCAACTTAATTGACTTCAGGGAGAAGAAGGCATGGCCTTAATTTAACATCATAATGGGCTGAACTAAATTCTCACCTACTTGCATCTCTACACTGATTTCAGATGCTTTTGTTTCCCTCTCCCCCCAAGAGCCACTAATCTAAACATTTCTGCAAAGTTACAGTATTATTTCTAAAATATTTTATTTCCCCTTAGCCCAAATTCTTGGTAAAAAAATAAAGTAAGGCATAGATTTACACAAGTAGAAGACAAGAACATCAAGCCTATTAACAGTGGGTCAAATCTTCCAATTCATGTTTTGGTGAAAATCTCCATAATTCTGGTCAGACATCTTACGTGACATAAATAGCCCAAAAATTGAACTCTCCCCAAAATTATAGTATAAACCATAATAAAAATGTTATTGAAGTCTAAATTGAAACCCAGAAATGGCAAAAAAATACACATGAATGTACTTTAAAGGTGGTGGGTCATTATATATTAATAGTTGCTTAGATGTTTTGATTCATTCTTGGTATAAGTAATGGCCAAGTAAGGAAATCCAGAGTGGATCAAATTTTGGAATTTTTTCAGAATATATGAGGTTTGAGAACTAAAGTCACCATGTATTTTCCTCAACAAGCATGATGTCAATGGAAACCTGTAACATTTACCTGTGGTGGGGCCAACCTCTTTGGCAATAAATGTCAAAAATCATCCTTTATTACTATAATAAGAATAGAAAAGCTTCATTATATATGATGCATGATCAGTATCTGGGGATTACTTGCTGTAGCAGTTAAGGCTCTACTGAACAGGCAGATAGTGGTCAAACTCCCTGTTTGCTATTAAGTACAGATTACTCTAAGATCACACTGTTAAACCTAAAATGTATAAAATATCTTCCATAAACTATACACTGGAGGCAATTATAAAAAAGAGCAGGAGCAATATAAATATTTTTGTTGCTGTTAGCTCCTATCAGTCAGGCTGGCAGCTAGAACATTTTATTTTTCAGAAAGTTCAGGGGGCTGTTTACATTCCCTTTAACAAGTGGGCTGATACAGACTGGAAGGCTGTTCATTGAGCTTTTCCTTATGATTTTAATGCTCATCTTACAGGGTTTCTTTGAAGAATTTTAAGTGAGTCTAAACAAAGCCCTCACCAAATGTAATATTACTGTAAACCAGTGTGTTCTTTTCATATCTGGAATGAGAAGGTAATGAAAGCATGCTGGTGTCGTGGCTCCAATCTCGCAATCAGAGGAGCTTTCTTCAGTATAAAGCACAGGTAGGAAAGAGAAGCTACAGAACCAAGAGAAACCTCACCAGCCAAGGTACTGGCTGTTTATTACTGGGCACTGAAAGCAAAGTGAAAATGACCCACTGCCCACCTCTGTGGGTTTTGTGGTCTCAGAGTAATCCTTCAGTAATCCTCCCAAAGACTAAAACAACTGCTTTTACTGGAAAGTGAGACACACTTGTGGCTTCTTTCTAATGAGTCTGTTTTCCAGTGTGGTTGTCTTTGAAGTATACAGCCTTTATCACGTGCAATAAATTATACTTTGCTGTAATGTTGCCTTGCTAAAATATGCTAAGAAAGCTTTGAGCAATATTTACAAATAGTTTAAGTGTCATAACAATACACCCACTACTCAGGCTTCCATCGATTTTACTGTAATGAGAGTTGTAATAAAGGATACCACTTTTAAGTATTATGAAAGTATTCTGTATAAAGAAAGATAATTGGGACAAAAATCCCTAAAACCTATATCAAAATCATTTTGCAAATTCTACAATCACAGCTGTCAGAAAAAGTAACCACAATCTCTCTTTTCTAAGAAGAATTATCTGGTTCTGTGCTGCTGCTTGTCTTTCTTTCTGTCCCATATAAGTCGTTAATTTACTCAAAAAGATCAAAGCTCAGCTACTGCCACAAATTTAAAAAAAAAATTAAAAAGCAAGTTGCTATAAATAAATTTGTGTTATGCTACTGAAAAGAGCAGCAGCCTTACTTTCCCATTGAGGATAAAGTTCCATCCTGTATATCAAGTGTTAAACTCTGCTGCCTGTTACGTGAGTGTAAAGCTGGTGTAATTCCTCTGCCACAGAAAGAAGCCATTCAAATTAACATCAGTTCAAAAGATGGAAGACCCAGACCTTCCCCCAAGCATTTGAAAGTCACTCCAACATATTTATTAATGAATACTTCTATTGCACCCAACTTTATGTTTTTAAGACCTTCCTTAGGGAAACTAAGAAAGGTATTTGGAAATAAGCTAAGTCCTTTTTTTCCTATCCACCCTTATTTTTGTTTTCTGTTTTTAATGGAGTGCGGAATATTCCTGCTACACTGGTCAGTAACAAGGGCCTGTTTCAGCCTGCTGGCATCAATGAGTGATATGGGGTGGATTTTGCTTAGTTTTCTTCTAGCAGGTTACTATAGCTGACGATCCACACCACTTAGGTCTTGACAGAAACATAATCATGTTATATGGGTATATACAGAATGAGTAGTTAAAGTATATTAGAAAACATATACGCTGAAGTGGATCATTATTTTCAGTCTAAGAAAGCAAGGCACCAGCTGAAGGCTGCTTCACCAGTTGGAGCTTGGTATCATTTGGTTAACCAAAAGGAAGTATGGCATAATCTAGAGAACCCATGTTCCACCTCCCAAACATATTGTCTGCTTTTCTACTATAATGGGTCTATGGATGCAGTGACTTCTTGAACCCTTTCTCTAAAGCCAAAAGTAGCACTCATGAAAAGAAAAGCCTAACCACTCTGGCCACCCCAGTGTCAGCTTCTCAAATCTGACACTGCCAAGATGCATTATATTCTAGCTGCATTTTTAGCATAGCAACTGGGGATAATATTTTAGGGGAAATCTAAACTCATTTACCCCACAGTCAAAATTCTTCCAAAGACCAATGTGTATTTTCATATTAATAGCAATGTTTAAATCTGCTGCCCTCCTACTATTATGCTGATATATCTGTGGAGATTATAAATTTTTTCTTTTTTGAAAAACAATAATGCGAACAAATGTTTTGTTTTGCAAATTAGGTGTATAAGTAGGTTTACTTGCAGTTAGCATAACTTTTGGAAGGAATTAGCCCCTGCATTTAATAAGCAGCAGACAAGAATTGTCCAGTAAATTCCAGGGCAGAGTGTTTGTTCAGATGAGCTACAAAGCAAGCTGTGATGGAAGGGAACTTGTAGGTCCCTGTCTAGTATTAAATTTTCGGTCTTGATGTGATTGTATTATTTTATCTCTGTGAATTTAGCACACTTGATATATGGTTATAGCCCAATAAATGTAACAATAAATATCACATTTGTATTCAATTTCAGAGGTCTCCTTCCCTCCCTCACACCAGCAGCAATGGGTGTGATCTTATAAGGCTCTGACTGTAAATAATCTGGTTAAATACAAGGTTACTAGTGCACTGAAAATATAGACAGTCACGGAGACTGTGGTAAGATTCAAGCCCCCAGATGTGTCTCCTTGCCTCAGTCAAAGCAGATGTATTTGATTCTGAAAAAGCAATGCATAATCTATTTCTGTTTGTTCAATAAAGGAACTGTATATTTACCATATCTTTAGGGATCACTTTTTATTGTTTTCAAGGAAATAATTTCAATGCTTACAAATTGTTGGATGACATTCCCTTGTACATTTTTAAATATGATATGCAGGGAAAAAATTTCTTGCTCTAATCTTTTTATTTAGAATAGAAAAGCTATGTGTAATCTAGGAGATGAAATATGATATCTTTATTAAAGAGGAACATTCTAGCTCTATTACACTTACAGGTCTGCCAGTATATCCATTAAGGAATCCATTTTTCAGACTTTTAACACTTGTCTATATTCATACTGGAGAGAAATTTGGCACTCAGGTTTATAGCCCAGGAGCAATTTGTGCTGCTATTTACAAATGTCTCTTGGTATTCATTTAAAAAAATGTTTTTGTATTAAATGCCTGAAAACCATTTGGTTATTTAAAATGCAAATGGGAACAATATTAAAAAGAGCACTGCTGACTGCTCTAAGAGTCCCATGCTGTAGTCTGATAATACTTCTGCCATATGAAGTTTATTATATTAAACCCTTTTAGAATAGCTGAAAGTTAGGAGATGTGGCATTTTTTGACATTAGATAGCTTATGTGCCAAAAAAAGTGCTGCTTCTCCTTATCATTTAGCTAATAAATATTTTTAAAGTTGTGTATGCACTCATTTGTACATCATAATCATCCAAAGATCCTCATAAAGGTAAGTCACAGAATCACAGAATCACCAGGTTGGAAGAGACCTTCAAGATCATTGAGTCCAGCCCATGCCCTAACACCTCAACAAGACCATGGCACTGAGTGCCACATCCAGTCTTTTTTTAAACACATCCAGGGATGGTGACTCCACCACCTCCACAGGCAGACAATTCCAGCATTTTGTTATTCTTTCGATGAAAAGCTTTTTCCTAATATCCAACCTATATTTCCCTTGGCACAGCTTACGACCGCGTTCTCTGGTTCTGTCGGTTGCTGCCTGTAGAAGGAGACCAACCCCACCTGACCACAACCACCTCTCAGGGAGCTGTAGAGAGTGATAAGGTCTCCCCTGAGTCTCGCTTTCTCCAAGCTAACAAGTTTTATAAAAAAAGCAAAACAACCTATGATTTTTTTTTCAGTACCAAAACTATTAATATCTGATATCATAGCATAATGCAGTTTATACTAGTTATTTTTGCATTTTTCTTAATTAATTCTAACTTAAAATATTAAAAATTAAAAATTAAAAATTAAAACGATAATAACAATTCTATCTAAGCATGCTATTTTATCAGGGAAAATGTGATTGACCAAGGTAGCACAACCAACTTAAGTCACATCACATCTTCCAGTCTTGCTGTCTGAATGTAAACTGACAGGGATTTAATGCAAATACACCTTTGCTTCTTTGTTTATAAATTTTCATTTTAATTTGTTCTTCGTCTAGAAGTCCAGTTCTTCTGAAATTAAAATCACCATTTTATTGTCTGGACCATGCTTGCCAAGAAAAGCTGGACCAGGTGATCCTTGAGACCCCCTTCTGAACTCATACTCTATGATTCTATGATTTGTTCTGAAAAAAATCTGAAAAAATAATCTCTATCCTCACCAGATGTAAGTTAAGAGGTCTGATGACTTTGTACTGTTTTATATGAACTGAGAGATTACCCTGGGTTCATAATAAATACATTTAAAGTTGAGAAAGGTTGGAAGCATAGCATCTATAAACTATTGCTATCAAACCTCATCATAAATAAAGTTCTATTCCTACTTCCTCATTTGAATCCTTTTTTATTTTTAAGATAAATAAACTTAAAATGATAAATATAATTGTAATAACTTCTTATCAGACTGGGTTTCTTAATTTTGTGTAAACTACTGTAGTCTGAGCTGGAAGCACTGAGGAAAATATTACAAAAGAATGAAATCCAAAGTCAAGTGGTCTTTTTACCTTCAGGTCATTTCAGATTTTAAGGATTTAGAAAAGGCCCATCAAGCTCCATTTAGACTTCAAGAATAATTCCTTAAAGCATTTTTGTAAACAAAATGATTCATAGCATAGTTTTTTTTGTTCAATTTTGTAGTTGCTGTTCCTCAGTTAAGTGTACAGGGGTTTTTTTCAAGATTGTACTTTCCATTTCTGCAAACCTAATTTTTAGTCTTGGGTTCTAAAAAACCAGAGGCTATTTAGAATACAATAAAGAATAAAAATGTGATCAATTGTAAGAAGTATTTCTGTGAAGTCTGAACAAAGTGGGAATCAGAATTGCAGCCCCAAGTATTTAAATAAGCTATTACAAAAGGAGTGCTAGGAACCATTATATTCCATGATTTCTTGTGAATAATAGAAATGCTCTCTATCAAGTATTTTTACTTAAATGGAATAAATGTTTGAGACAGATGGTGTTCATCCATTGTAACCTTTCATGCCACTACTGTTGGTATTGTTACAACTTCTTCTATTAAAAACATGCTTTGAAGCTATTAAAAATACTCTAAAACCTACAAGGAAGTGTAGTTTTAATCGCCATACATTAGTATCTCCATCTTTCAGTAGTGTGTCATTTATGCTTTAATGACATCAGTGTAGAATTTCAGCATTCTTGCACTAAAAATGCCTGTCATATACAAACAACATTATGGCACTTTCTGTATAATATGCCTATAGTAGTGCTATTATTTAATGGTGTGCTTTTATATTGCTGAAGTTTTAAAGCATAAATGTGCCTACATCGTATACTAGTGCTGGGGCTAGTAAATAGGATTGCTTGCTGTTAATGAGGTGACCAGACTTCACCCCTAGTTATGATGGTCCAGTATCACTGAGATGGAAAAAAGTCACATTTATGACTAGTAAAGAGCAGAAGCAATCTCTGGATCCCAGTTTATCAAACCTCCTGTTGTCTGGAGCTGTTTACTGGTGGAACACAATCATGTGCAGTAAGAATTTGGCTGGACAGGGCTGGGTTTGACCAATTTTCATTTAGGAGCAGAGAGCTTTACACCGTTTGGATTTACTTCCAGCAGGCATCCCCACTCCTTTCACCATATTCCAAGGAACAACCAAATTAAGTATTTTCTTGGACTGCTATAGTTAAATTTAGGAAGTCTGTCCTGTATGACCACACTGTGATCAAACTTGCTGCTTAGACACAGATGAAAATCTGACTCAAGCGGGGATCAACGAAGAAATAAAGAGAGGAAAAGTGCTAGTTTCCAGGCAGCATATGGAGCCATGCGTGCTATTGCTGTTTCCATGCAGCAGTACTACATGAAATAACAGTAACTTTGCTTGTAAGGCACAGTTTATTGGATTTGGTGAGATCTACTATCCTAAATACATCTGCTTCTTGTTCATGCAACACAAGCAATGTTTATGAATTCAGGAAGAAATATTTCTTAGAGTGTTCTGTAAGACTGAAATATCTGCAGTAGCTTTCTGGATGGAAAATAAGCCTGTAGAAAGATTTTTTTTGTGTGCCTAATTAATGAACAAGGCAAAAAATACACATTTTCTCTTTGTAGTACTGAGCATTTAATTTAGATTATTATTTTTTGATTTAAGGTACAGTTTTATGAAAGTGGTGTTTTTATACTGCATTACATACTTACAAAAGCATTCATAATACTGTTTTTAAAATTTTTTCCATTATGTGTTCTCTTTCATATTCTGTACATTCACGGTTTGTATATTTTTCAGAAAGGTAATTTACTCACTGAAATAGCAAAGTGGATTTTCAGATAAAACATGAGATACCTGGTCTGACCACACATAACCTGTATATATCCTCTTCAAAGAGAAAAAACTGGAATAAAATCTTGCCAAGAGAATCCTTACCATTAAAATATTTATTACATTTATAACATGTTAAGTACAAAAAATATCTTGAATTTAAATCGACTGGATGTGTAGGGAGTCTTTGGGCTATGGTGAAATTTGAGAAATGAGGGATAGGTGAATGTATCCCATGACAAGAGAATGTATCCTTTAATAATGACATCAGTTTCACATCCACTAATGTTGTTCGAGTGCAGTAGGTTATTTAACTCCAATGAACCAAGCTTTCAAATCCAGTTAAATATCTCCTTGGCTTTCTTTTGGGAATGACATGGCACAGTCTTGGGAAAATGGAGTCCTTTTAATTCTGCTGACCTCTGTCACTGTTCGTATCCACCACATCCAGGACAGTGCGGCAACTGTGCAGGAGTCCTTGTCACGGTGTTGGTTACACAAAATACCTGGTCCCAGCTCAGGCCTGCAGCCCATCTGATTATTACTACAGACTTCCATTCTCAAAAGAAAGTCTTAAAGCTGTTGCTGTAACTTGACATTAAACCTTACTCAGTTTTAATAAGAAGTATTAATTGGGATACATTTTCACTGATTCTAGGGTAATTTATTCTCATAAATGAGAGGATGATAGTTCACCAGTTAGCATGCAGAAAAACTCTTTTATTCATTTAGATTAATTAATATAATATGATAAAAGTGCAAGTCTGCCACTGTAAGAAATAATTTTATGTGTTTGGAAGAAGATGCTGGTTGTTCAGAGGAAGCAGACGCTTTAGCTGAGATGCTGGGATTCTGATCCCATGACACTTAATAATAATTACTGACTACACATGCAACAGAAGCACTAGCAATTTTGGTACATTTAAACCCCCATTTTACCTGCAAACTTGCTGGCCTTTAAGCTGAGGCAGGCGGGATAATCAGGTGAAGAGAAGCCCTTCAGCTAATGTGTGTTGTTCAACACACACCTGTGTGTGCACTTGGAAAAGAAAGTCTGTCTTGTTTTGCTGCTGAGGCAGCCACAAAACGTCAAGATAATCTTAATTTATCCATTAAAAATGTAGGCCCATATTTAAGAGTCATCAGCAATAAAGGAAAATATACTGAATCATTTCAAGTGCATGCTAATCATTTAATGTAATAAATGGAGCAACTCTAATTATCTCCTGAGGAAATGATTTCACACTAAAACAATGGAAATGAAGAGGTTACTTTGGGAGCATTATACACAGCTGAAAATTACTCATCTGAATCTAGAGGATATTTCAAATAAATAGAAAGGATTGCTTATGCCTTTTCTGTGATCATTTACTGCTATGAGAGAAAGAATAAACGATGGCAAAGATATTTAGTGATTTTCACTCAGACAGTGAGGCTTTCACAGGTACCGTTATACAACCAAGCACTGTTCCTTTTCACTGAGACACTGGTTAACACAAGATCAATGTCATAACTGCAGGTTCAGAACATAGTTGAAGGGTGAACAAGAAAAGTAATATAGTTGTCTTTTATATTTGTTAAGTAGAGTCTGCATTAGATTTTGTAGATTTTCAATTGATAATATCCATGAGCCTTTCCCTTGGGGTCTCTGTGGCTCTTTATTTTTAAAGGGATAAATAAAAATATTTATGATTTTTATCCCCAAACTAAATCCCATGAAAGCTTATTTTGGAAATTCAGCACACTTTTAGACAACAAAAAAATAGAAAGCAAACTTTTGAATAAGATGTAAGAATTTCTCAGGGAGTGGGGTTAAAATTGAGTTTAATGATTCAGTCCATTCCCTCCAAGGGAACTGATTTCACTGCAAGCTAAAATGTTTTGTTAAATTATGTACTTCAGTTGCTTGGGTGTTATGTCTCTCTTGGAGAAGCACATGAAATGAGCACTATCCTCCTAGGCATTTTAAAAACACATCCACATTAAATAGAATATATATACAGTGGTTGAGCATACAGTCTTTTTAAACTAGATAACAAAATGATTTTGACTTGTTTTAAAAATCTTTTTTCCTTAAATGGCTCTAAAGCTAAGACTAAAAGATAGATAATGTGGACTGAAAATTTTTCTCCTTGCTTTCAGTTTCGTGGAGAATAGTACATTATAGGTACTTCCCTTTGTGCAAGAATCACATCAAATACCAGGAAAAATACATCTGTTTTGGCTACATATTTAACAGCATACTTTCCAGAACCATCAATTTGTCTTTATTAATACATCAAGTGCAGTTTGTTTAAAATGTTTGTCTATTCCACCACTGTGCTACTACAGATATTATTGCCTTATACTTATTACTAAAATTGGATAACATAGAAGGGAATACAGCTTTTCTCCATAGTGAGGGATATGACCTAGTTCAAGACAAATTAGTACACAGTGATTCTAGAAGCATAAATAGACGCCTGCGACTTTTTGAAGGTCTGCATTTATTCTGAAGCTGACAAGAGTATTTCACAAGAGACTAGGCAATTGTTTTTTTATCATAAGATTACTGTTCATCATGTACAAGAAAACAATTGTTATCAGGTATGAACTTAATTGGAATCAACTGTAGCAGTCTTTACAGGAATTTACCAAAATATCTGCCATTCAGAGCTGGCTTACCATAATATTCTCTATGGAATAGTTGACCACAGGATTCTCATTCACAAACAGCCAGGTTAAACAGTTAAATGCTAGCAAATCCTGCATAGCCCTGTGGGAAATTTCACTTTAATCCTGAACTTATAAGAGGACAATCAAAGCCCAAAGCCTGGGTAACAAATCTGATCCTCTGTTGCAATCTGTGCCCTCATGGGAAGGAGAGAGATGCTCCCTGTACAAGCCTGAGATGGATAAATACCTAAATGATGAGATAGATGGGGAATGCAGAAGAAGCGTCTGGCTTCAGCCATTCGCTTCCAATTTCACATTACATTGTGAAAGGCAATTCTTGTGCAGCTTGGGAACAGCCAGTCCTGATTACTATAAGTTGAAGTGTGGCTTAAGGAATGATTAATGACAGTGTCAGGAGAAAACAAAGCACAATGAGAGTTATCTCTAATCCACCTGCTTGCAGATGCTATAGTAAGGGAATGAAAATGGCCCCGGCGAGCCCTGATAATAAAAAAATCAAAATAGAAAGGTGCAAAGCTGTAGATATGTATTAATCTGATATATAAAAACTAGGTCTTAGCTTGAATAAAGCATTAGGCATGAATGGAGCCCCATAGGTGATAGATATTAGAGCATAGTGGACTTCACATTGTCTGTTTTTTTTTAAATCAAACAGAACTGTTCCCTTCAGTATTGCCTTTGACATTAATAGGTTGGTATTTGAAAAGTCACAGTTCACTAGATGAGCAGGCTTGTGAGTTCAAGCTCATTAAACAAAACCTTTTTGTTGCTCAAAAAAAAGTGACACCATACCACCACCTTGTGGCTTGGTGATGCAGGGGCCCACGGAGGAGAGAGCTGTGCTCCCAGTTCCACGCAGGCTACAGTCAGATGAAGCACAGTTAAAATATCTCCTTTCTTTTGGAAAGGGAAAAAGCTCACAAGCTCCTTCAGCAAGCACAATACATCTGAAAGGCGGCCAGGCCATTTCAAAGGGTTCTTTCCCAGTTTTCTAGGTAGGTTTGCTCTGTTTCAAGACTGGGGCTATTTGCAAAGGGAAGGGTGGTCACTTATCACAGCTATGACTGAATATGCACATTATGGTGGTTTCTTTCAACTTCATTGCAGCTACTCAGCTTTTCTGCCTTCCTGACCTATCCGTCTTCCTGAACTTCACATCCGCTGGGAAATCTTGCACAGGCTGCGTGGTGAGCTGAGACCTGGGAGGATTCCCAGTGCAGAGCTGTGAGACAGCCTGGCTCAGAGCTCGCTGGTGTGCATCAGACAGGGCACGTCCCTCCAGATGCGCGCCACTGACAGCCTGCACACTGATAGAAATTCCTGTGTTCACATCTGAACTACTCACTTGCTTTGCAGGTTTCATCTACTGAAAGGTAGATTTTGTATCATTCTAGGGAGAACACCACTGTGTCTTTTCATGAGGTAGAATTGTTAAAATTCTAGGCACACCATAAGGTTTCCTAAAACATTGAAGCTACCCAGGAAGCTAAACATTTTTGCTGTTGTTCAGGCACATGTTCTCCCTATGTCGCCAAGGATACTTTGAAAATTTTAACCATTATCATGTTAGTCAGGAATATAAACTGAAACAGAATACTTCCTGAGGCCTGCTTCTCTGCCAGATTTAAAGGTATTGCCTCTTGTCAACAGGGAGGGAATTATTTGGCCCCACTGAGTTCAGAAACAAAAGTCTCATTGATTTAACTGAGTCAGAATTTCAATCCCAGTGGGTTTTGCCCCCTCCTTTTCCTTAATATGACCAGAAACAAGTTAAATGTTAATTTATATTTCATGGAAGTATTTTAATATTGGAAAATCTAATGAAGATTTAGCACTTGGCTTTTAATGAGGCTGACATAACTGTCGAAAGAAAGCAAATACATTATTTTAATTGATATTAATTCATTAAGTGTTCCTGATTTATATATTAAACAAAAAAGAAAGTGTCTTGTCACGCACTACAATTTATTGTGTATTCAACCATCATTTACTCAGGATCTTCTCTCTCTCTCTTTTTTTTTTTTCTTATGTGAAGGGTATGATGGAAGCTGCCATGTAGAACTGTACAGCTGCTGCATATGCTATAAGTACTGTGATCACATCACCCTTATTTTCTGATGACGTGCCTCAAGTCAATTCTATCCATGTGTCTTTGTCTCCACCTGACATCTCCTGCTATCATAATAATCATGCTGTATGGTTTGAAGCTTAAAGCTTTTGTATACTGTATTTTCTTAATAATGCCAGGAAGCCAGGCAGTTTCTGTTCTATAAAGATACATTGCTATAGGCAGCGAAGGGTCTCAGTTGAAAATTTTTTGATCAAGAATTGACACCAACACAAATCAGGAGTGTTCAGCTAAAGTCTTGATTAGTCCATTATATAATCTGAAGGGGGAAAATAGATTTGGCTATATGTTTGGGTCCTGATCTCCTTTTCAGGCATTAGGGTCTCGAGGTGTTTATTCAAGCTACAGTTTGGAGTGGAACAAAGCAGAGGTTATGAAAGAATTGAAAGTGGGCTTACCTGAGTAACAGCACAGATCAGAGGAATAATTTAGCCAAGAGAAAGTTGGGTTACGACTAGAATGTTTTATATAATCATAAAGGATGTTTAGTGAAAATTTGAAAAGTAATGCACCAGTGTCATTAGGCAGACATTTTACTATGAAGATGTGATAGGTTGAACCTAAATGCAAAAGCATTTAAGGGTTAATTTGTGTGCTCACATCCCAGTATTGAAAAAATGAAGTTACCACTGTCAAATGCTTGTCTGAGATGCTTTTATACCAGTCTCATTCTCTGTTTTTCTCTTCTTTGCAATCAAATGTTTCATTCCCTTCAACTTCCTCCTCCCTTCCCATGATATTAGTTTCTCTCTTGATCCTGAGCAGCCTTTGGGAACCTGAAAGATTTCCTTTAAAAGATTGCACCGAGCTTTCAAATGTCTCCTCAGAAGCATGCTACCTTTGGATGAAATTCTGGTCTTGATGCATACTCTATTTTAGGTCTGTCTTCCTGCTTTCTTTACAATGTGTGCACCCAGGGATTTTCAGGCAGGATTCTGTTCTGAATGTAGAGTTCCTGAAAAACATTGAATCCTTGCATCACACCCTGTAAGATCTGAAAGCAGGCGCAATCTCAGCATAGATTTACAGACTATCACAAAATGTATTTTAACAGAAGCTGAGAATCCTGTTACATAGTGTTAAAGGCAAGGGGTGAGAAAAGGTAGAGGATTAGAAGATCAAATTCCTTAAAGGAGGGTTCAGATTGGTTTTGAACACCTGACAGAGATTTAAACTCGCTCTTTCCAAGCTGTTTTTGTGCAAACAGATTCATCTCTGAGTTGCTAGGAGTGATGTCTTCTTTTATTCAGAAAGCTCCCTAACCAGTTATTTCAAAAGATTTTACATGAGTGTTCTTTCTGGCCAAAACTCATTCCACTCTCCAAAGCCAGAAACAAGCCAAAAGCAAGAATGAATAATATACAAAGGGTGGCTGGTCTGGTTCTTGCAAAATCAAGCTAGTCTTGGCTCCAACCTTCCTTTAGATCCAAAGCTAAGCCCTGCAGCTCATAACTATTTCTACACTGGCTTCGCATATCTGCCTAAATTCCCTGCCTTCTACTGTATATGTACCTTGGGTAAGGTATTATTTTTCCTCTCCTTTCCTATCCTTAAATTGCATAGTGCTATTGATTCAATTATAGTTATTTGTGATAATATGCTTGAAGAGTAGGTGAATATTGAGTGTACCCTGCAGAGAAGACTCAAATTAGCGTCTGGTGAGGAATTTAAAACAAAGTATGTTAAAATACAGCTACACTCACTTCTTGTAAAGCAAAATAGCATCCAAATTACTTTCTTGTGTATAATTATGGAGTCTTCATACAGGTTCTGTAGTTTAATAGTAAGTCATGTGCTCACTGATGTCACCATCACAGGGAGCCTTCTGAGGCAGGACATGATATGGTACCAGGTTAAAAATCCTGGCAGCTCTTGTGAGGTAATGCCGAGATCCCTATTTCAATTGTATGCTAGGATTGTTTTTAAAAAGACTTTAATATATTCCCACTTTATCACGTAAGGGACTTTTAAGCCATCTCCTTTGGCAAAAGCTAACCTGCAGCAAAATAAAGATTCCTTGTTAGATTTAGGCTGGACAATGTAATATCAAGTTCAGTTGTATTTACCTGAATTAACAATTATTCTGGTCATTTATGTAGACACAGCTCCTGCTGTGGCTGCATGAAACAATAATAATGGAGCCATAGAAACATTTGGAAACAGAATCACTTCTCTGTGTTCAGTAGGTGTTGAAACTCAGTATATTTCAATTCTAATTGGAGTGCTGGTTCTTTGTAATTTGAGGTTGCGTGTGTGAGTGTTCTTGACAAAGTATATGCTACTGCAGTATAGCCTTTAGAATTCTTTTGCAAGAATCCCAATACCAACAGCTGATCCATATGCAGTTGACAATAGACTGAATGTCTTGGCTAACTATGTGACTTTCTTTAGCAGTGCATCTACAACATGGACAGCAATCGTCAACGAAGTGTCAGTATAAGGGCCGCTATATTCCTCGAGAGAATCATCTACACCAGTGTAAACACATTTATGCTGATAACTTAGTCCATATTGTAGCCTTTTGTTTGTTCAGAACATTTAAAAGAAACTACATTTTTAAGGAATGAATTGAGGTGTGCAGTGTGGAAAAGAAAAGAAATAGAGCATAAAATGAGGGTAGCTCAGATGCATTTAGCACCTGTAAACAAAAATCAGCATTCACTCAGATAAATAGATTTCCATGTGATGTTCCTTCTTTCTCTCTTTCTTTCTTTGTTAATCATGAAGCTTTTTTCCTTCTTTTTTTTTTTCTAAAGCTAGTGGTAGATCTGCTCCTGGCAGTATGTTATGTTCAACCATTAGTTTATTTTTTAAGACTAAGAAGAGATATTTCTACATTATAAATTATTTATAAACATAAGAACAAAGGGAGGCTGTCAGGGCTGCTGGTACTTTGAGAAAACAGGGAAAAAAAAGATGATGAATTTATGAAGAATACAATTTTGCAAAGGAAGGAGGAGGGAGAAAGCAACTACTAATTATTAACATTCATCTGCAGACAAATCCTGAAAGAATAGGATTAGAGGGATACATTTACATCTGTCTGTCACAAAAAGAATTCTCATTAAAGGTTTACTAGACTGTCACAAAACTTCTAATGTTAAACTTGAGGGTCTCATGGGGAGAGGAATATCTCACTTTTGGCCCATCCAATGAAGATATTAAAACAATAAAAATAAAAGCAAATAAAAACACTTGCATTTTAGTAAGAGCTTCAGCTGAGTCTGCTTAGGTGACACAAAAGTTGATATGCCATGGAAAAAGTTTTACATGTCAGAACAAGTTTCAGTAGTTTCTATTTACACAGCCATGTGTACTTTGAGACATGATATGACTGCCACAGCAATCACTTTGTGAATAGCATTCATCATCTGGACGCTTCTTTTCATCTATAAAAAGAAATCTGCAATAGGTTGCTTTGACAATTCAAGATGCTGAGCCACAGTTTCTTTGCTTTAAAGAAACAGACATTAAGGTTAAATACATTAAAAGTGCACAAAAATAAACACACTGAGTGCGTACAATATGTTGACAATAGCAAACTTCAATCTACTGTAGTTTTTGATCAAAGAACTGAATCTGTGGAAAAGAAATCCTGAATCTAGCTAAAGCTGTCATTTTCTTTTTCATAGCAAACTAATTTATATTGAGCACACATCACTGAGGAAAAATCTAGAACAGTTTTATATTACTTGAGCCATTGTATGTTGCTGTATTAGTAGGGTGTTCAGACAGCTACTCTTAGGATTATACATATCTTTTACTGGAACAATATTCTAGTTAATTAGATTATGGTTTATGAGCTGGTTTAATTAACATATGCAATGGCTTGCAAGGGAGAAAGTTTTCATCTTAAGCATTTTGTTAGAGGTAATCAGAATTAGCAAAGAAAAACATTAAAAATTCCTCTAGATCCGTCCCTGGCCATGAAAGCATGATACTCTTCAGCATATCCAACCAAAGCCAGGTTAAAACTTTGAGATACAGTCATTCCAGTTAGTAAGTATTTCTTTTCAGATTTTGGGTCAGATTCAAAGGAAATTTAGAACTCTAATGTCTGATTTTCTACACGTTTACTTTTCTAAGTGCAGAGTGGAGAATATTCCCCAACATGTATTTTCAAACCTGATTGGTGATTATTAGTGACTAGTTTTACGAGAAAGAATTGAGACAGCATAAAAAGGCCTGATTTTCAGAGGCTAGTTCCCAAGGTCTGCTGAAGTTTCAGCTCTCTAGGTCTCTCAGCTTGGGTGCCCAAAACAGATGCATCCAAATGTAGGCCCATATGTTTGAGCATGTTGCACCACTATATATGCACTCCCTGGCACTGTTGAAAAGCATACATTCCCTGCAATCCTCCTACGCTCCTCCCTCTGTTCTGCTCCATTTAGGTCTGTGCACACAATCTAGATTTCAGGTAACCCAAATGAAAAAGTTCTTTTTATTCCTGTAGCTGAAAAATTAGATGGGCAAGTCTGGAGCCTACAGGGTGGCCCACCTTTCAGCATGTAGAATCCCCTGAGTATGCCATAGTTGCTTACCTTCAAAGGCGCTGAAAGGAAATGCAAAAAACCTTGTAAAACAGGAGTTGTATAAGCAGTAATAATGAGACATTTTATTATGAATTATCTAGAAGAACTGATAACAAGATATTTCACTGTAAAATTATCTATTTCTAAATTTTCCTACACTGAAAGCTTCCTTCACTGATCATAACAGTATAATGCACCTGAGCTATAAAAGTAACAAAGCAAAACTATCACTACAACTTTAGGAAATATCTTTATATATTCACAAATTACTTTTTAAAAATAAACTGAGAACCAAACAGTGGTGTCCAGCAGACAAACTCTGAAGCTACAAAAAAAAAACAACCAAACAAACAGTAAAAATGCCTAAGAAATATGAAATTAGAAATGTCAAAACCAATTGAATTTTATTCTCCTTTCTAATCAGATATCTTCCAGACTGCTCTTCTTTATGTTCTTTTTGGAGTTCTTGCTTGATATATTAGGGCAAATAGCTATGGTTTGATTAAATAAATATTTAGGAGGTACAACTATTTTCTTTCTCGAGTTCCCTGTCATGTAGTCAATTATCACTAATCACATTCCAAAGAAAAGAAATTATACACAGTCCTTTAATAACGGATTAAATTTCCCATTTTTACAGTTGGATATCTCCTTTCCCTTACTCATAAAGCACACATTGGAAGGCAATTAAAGGAGTAAATGGTGAGACATTTAAATATCTACACTAAAGCAACAGTTGAAAATTTACCATGCTCGTGTTTTCTAAGATATGTACACATTTGTGCATATTAAAGGCAAGTGGAAAATAAAATCCTTGTAGTTGTTATTTTAATTTTTTTGACTTTGAATTAAGTGGTTTTTATTTTTGCATCTGAAATAAACATCTCTGCGAAGGATAACTACGTGCAATACCTTTACAATCTTCTGATAGACCAGAATTGATGAAAAGCTTCTTATAACCAAGGATTTCTGTTAAATGAAAATTCTTCTAATTAATGTATATAAATTTTTTAAAATACACTCTTGTAGGTTGATAATATTTGCTGTTATACGTTTTTACAAATAAGATTTTTGCAATTCAAACATTTTTGTTATGACTTAAAGAAGTTTATTATTCAAGTGTTCTTAATTTTAGAAAATAGGAAAATATGTAGCATGGACAGATAAGTAAAAAGATAATTGCTGAAACTCATCAAACACACAGCTCTCAGAGGACAATTACTGAATCATAATAAAGTTTGGAATCTGACCCAAGAAAGATTTGTGTGCAAGTGCTTGTGCCTAATTCCGCCTCTGAAATGAGCCCTTTGCTATCTCACCCTAAGGTGCAAGGGCAAGATATGCACCTCTAGAATTTCCTCTCTGTTTGCCAACTCAAACTTGTGGGCACATCACACAGCCTTTCATGTTTAAGCCTGACTCCACAGCAGCGCTAAGTGCGATTACATGGGGATCTGCTGCCTCCAGACAGTCCACTCTTCTCTGATAGGAAGAAGTCTGCACAGCTGTAATGCTCAGTCATCTTTCCTGTATCCTGGTACCGATTGCTTCTAGTGAATTTTATTGCAATTTTCATAAACTGCATGTTTGCTCTTCTTGTTCTTTGATTTACATTAATTTTTGTGGATATGTGAATATATCGAAATGCTGCTTTTCCTTAAAAGTAGGTGCATAAATTTTGCATGCTATATTTCATTGTACAGCGACAGACTTTATATTTCTGCTTAGTATGTTGTAAAGTGGGAGAAGATTTCTAAAATGTTCTTGGAAAGTAATCCAAATTCCGGCTGATTTCCTGGGCTTTATACTGAAAGCCTTAAGTGCCCTCTTTTGGTATACTGCAGGAATTGCAGGCAGGCTTTAAAAAAAAGTAATCTTTTGGGGAAAGCACAAATCTCCACTTATAGGAATCCCCTGTTGAATTTTATACAAATGGAATTTGCACTCACAAAAAAAAAAATCATTTCACATGAGGTCCTATTATATGGTTTGCTTTGGCATATATATGAATGCACAACCATGCTTTGACATTAAATTCTCAAAAGGTTGGTCTTTGATTGTGATGGCTCAAGAAGTTTTTATACTTAAAGGCAGTACACCTGGAATGCATATGGACAGGGAAAGAAGAAGTCTAATTCACAGAATATTTTCTGCTGAACCAAACATTATATCATTATTATATCATACTGTCTCTGATTAGTTATATCATACTGTCTCTATGGCTTTCAGTGGCATGGAGACTCCCGTAACACTAGCTAAGTTCTAGCTCCAACATCTACAGTGCAGTAAAAGGTCAAATTAATTTCTTTCATATGTAATATACAGTTACAAATGTGGAGATTGTGCAAGTTTAGCTGATATGTCTGTGTTGGGCCATCTTGCTTTATGTAATATTCTATCCAGCTGACTGTCTAGACTAGTGATACTTTAATCTATGCAAATTTTCTTTGTACTCATTCTCTTTGGTTTTAGTTTGGGTCCTTAATCTGTTAAAACAATTCTTAACAACAAAAGAATGTATCTTATCAACTCCTCTTCCTCCATAACACTTCCTATTATGATAATTTGAAATAAATTCAGAGTAATTGCTAGAAGTTAACTCCAAATTTGTGCTGAGAGCACATCACTAACAAAGTAGTTAATTTCAGTTTTAAATAATGTCTAAGTAGTGTTTTCTATCAGTTTCAATAAGAAAATCAGTAGAAATTGTTGATTTAGAGGACATCGGTAGGGCAATTGTCTTTTCTTTAAATTTTACCTTTCAGCTAAAGGAGCACTGCCACTGCAGGAAAGAGCAGGTGCACCGAAAGTACATGCTCAACAGAAACAGCAAACAACATGAGTTTTGTACTGGGCCTTAGACATTCTTCTCAGATAGTCTTATATTCTCCTAGAGAAGTCAACCTCTATTTCTTCAATCACATCAGCACTGATGCAGAGATAGATGATCCAACCTTAGCAGATGGTCCTATGGAGTAGCAATTTCTGTTCTTGTGAGGGATGTTTGAATCAAAAATCTTTTCCAATCAGGTATGAACATTCTAGTAGGAAGTTAATAGGGCATACAGCATCTGGTTGAAGCCCTTCCTCATAAAAGAAATGGTCTTTGTATCTTCTTATTGCTGTTGGTATTACCTCTAAAAGCATGAGCTGCAATTTTACCTATAACTAGCTGAACAGCAGTTGAATATGAATGACTGTAACTTTGCAGATGTACATCAGTACTAGCTTTATGTGCAGACTGAGGGCAATAGGGCACATTGTCACATCAATTTTTAATCAGGATTCTCCAATTAAATCAATGGACTGTACTGTTTAAAAGTCAATAATACAGTAAAGCTTGGTACTTGGCTCAAATCGACAGATTTAGAGGATAGCCAAATTCAGGATGACTGTAACATAAATAATAGAAGTTGCTTTCAAGTGTTCTCAATCATTTAGCTCATTCTAAAATGCAAAGTTACAAACTGCACATCTGATGATGCAGTTAAACTCCATTTGTAAATACATTTCCTATAATGTGGGATGTGATGTATTATTCATAATATAATGAAGAGCCAGGTAGTATGGAGCAAAAAAAGATAGAGTTTCATAAGCAGGTAGGAGACAGATGAGTCATTTGTAATATCATTGTTAGCTAAGGAAGAAGTGTGATGTATGACATGATATGATTGATATGATATGATATGATATGATTGATATGATATGATATGATATTCTGTATTCTCAACAGAATTCAGCCCTTAAAAATGATAACAGGAATATTTGTCTGCAGACCAAGAGCAGCATGTTTCAGCCACTAACTGTGAAGACAAAAAAAATGAAAAAAAAGGGGTCCCGAATGTTGGTGTGT
Source organism: Rhabdornis inornatus (assembly GCA_013397075.1). Classification (NCBI taxonomy): domain Eukaryota; kingdom Metazoa; phylum Chordata; class Aves; order Passeriformes; family Rhabdornithidae; genus Rhabdornis; species Rhabdornis inornatus. The sequence goes on along the minus strand of VWZS01007385.1, from coordinate 495,322 downwards.
AACATCAATTGAAAAACTATTAAGCATACATGCTTTCATTGTGAGTTTTTTTCATTTAGTCATTCAGGATTATAATCCCATCTCTCATTAGTTTTTTTCAAAGGACATCTTCCTGTGAGGAAGAGCACAGAGTTGCTCAGAAGAATCTGTATTTATCTATAAATTGTTGCCCTGAAATGAGGAATAATCTAGAATTGACAACTTAAAACTAGGTGGACTAGATGTGTTTCCTTCTATATTTCGGAAAATGCAAAATTTTTGATAGTTACCAATTCAGTGTCAGAGACTTAACTCATTTGATCCCACAGATAGAAATACATTGCAAATTTTCCTGAGTGTCTGCAAAAATGACAAGGGTTGGGGGTCAAATCTGCTGATTTTGTGAAGACTAACTCTTTTGGAAGCAGTATTAGTTTTATCTACACTGGTTGATGTTCTCGAAAGACCAAGTCATTACTAGTACAGAGTGTTTAGCTGCAACGCCCCTACTTCTTGCCCTTTGCAATTAATTTAGCAGTGCCGGCTACTCCAAAAATTCAAAAGTTTCTATGAGTCGCTCACAAAATTGGGAATTACGTTTACACTACATTTGGAGAGTAATTTATTTTCTTGTTCAAAGTTTTAAGACTTCATATTCTCAATCTATTTTGGCAACTGCAAAGCCTAAAAAATTTTTGTTGGAGTGAATGAAAGTCAAGAATGTCATTTAAGTCACAATTTCCAGAATTAGATCTTTTAATAAAATAATAAAATGAAATTTTTATTTTGGTGAAGTCCAGGAGGATTTTGACACTAATGTCTCCTTGACAAGATCACCCATCAGAATTGTGAGGAATTTACAAAACTGGAAAAACTTGCTGAAGATAAAAGTTTGGCATTAAAGGCAGGAATTAGGTTCTGTTCTCTGTGGTTTCTATGACTTGGTTGTCTGCATTGAAGCATGGGGTTCTTGGGGTCCAGTAATGTGTTTCAGTGAATTACTAATGAAGACCAGAATTCTCATCTGGTGTAAATTCCAAAGAAAGCAATAGATTTTCCTAGAGTTGAGTGTGGTTTTGAGAGTGAATATGTATTTTTAATATAGCAATTGCATGGAAAAATAATTTGCCTTGTATTGAAAAATTTGTAGTCAGGCAAGAGAGTGATGTACCAAAATACCTGCCTTCAGGATTCATCCAAGGGGGACTACAAGTTTTATGCATCCTAACAAAGGATACTGCAGCTGTCTGCAGCAGGGATTATAAAGCATATGATGACAAGAAGGAAGGAGGGACACTTAAGAGGAGACAGAAGGACTCAATACTCTGGATTTGTTCTTTTTATCTTAGAATGATAAGACAGTAAGAGAAAATTGTACTTTGTATTTTATGAAGTCAAGAAGGGGAATGGTGCAATACAAGCTGAATGCAAGGAAAATGATGGAAGTGAGAAGGTATCAGTCACATTTACATTGCACTGTCTCTATCAGGTTGATGGTATTACAATGCAACAGCATTCCTTTGTGACTGCCATCACAGGATCAGAGCTTCAGAGATCCCCAGTACTTAGAAATACTGTCTCAATATTCCCAGTTTAGATTTTACATGCTCAACAGAAACCAAGCACCCGAAGTTTTTTCTGATGTCATAGTGCCCCTACACATTTACCAGCCTATCTAACATGCTTTACATTATTTGATATATCCTACATCTTTCTTAATCCCTGATCTTTCCACATTTGACTTCTAGCCTTTCCTCTCCATGGATTTCTGAGCCTCCAATTCATCCTGTAGGCCTTCTCCATTCTTCCAGCTCTAACTCTCTATTCTAGCCAATATTCATCTGAGATCAGATGCAAGATCATTCTGTGAAATCAGAACTTTTTTGCAGGGATTTCATAAAGACATGAGGTGTACATATCAGAAGTCCATCTCTAGAAAACTATGTTGTAGTTAGGAATGAACAATTCCTAGAAAATACAGATGTGTGGTAGTTATAGCTTAGAAATTATGGCTTAGTTACAAACCCTTCTTTTCAGCAAAGATTTAATCATTTTAGTCCCTTCATATAGCCCTATAATAAATTAGTGCAGTGATTTGAATACTCCTGTTCAATAATTAGTATTGCTTCACCTTCAAACCTCAATATTAATTCTGCTTCCCAGACCCCACAGCAGTCATGACTCATTCCCATCACTGTGATGCCATTTCAGATCAAAACTAGCAGAGTCAGACAACCTCCTAGTGGTTTGGCTTTTGATAAGAGGTGAGAAACCCACACTCTTTGATTTGAATTAAGGATAGAAGAGTTCTGAACTCTCATACAGTAGGTTGAAGATTCCAGCCACTGGGAAGGCTGTTACAGGTTTTCTTGACATGAGGAAAATTCTTGAAATCTCAAACATTTTAACAGGCTGAGAAAATTGTTTTCCACTCAGTTCTAATTAGATCATAGGCTCAATGGAAATTGTAATAATTTCTGACTTTGAAAAATGTGATGTCTCATTGGCTTGAACAGCTAATCAATGATTGAATTCACTCAATAGAAGTTTACTTAAGAAACCAGAAAACAGATGTTATGTCGCATTCATTTTGCTATATGGGCTCAGAAAGGTAATTACTACCATGACTTGGAAATCCTGATCTTTGACAACTGAATTAAGTTCCTGTGAGTATATACTGTGTGTGATGAAAAGCCCAGGAGTTGTGAGTTACACATTCAGGAGCTGACCTAAGGGAGCATTTCAAGATTTTTCAGATTCCTACAGGGGTCAAAGATTATTCCCAGCTCTAGCCAGTTAAGTACTTCTTGTGAAAATAAAATAAAATTTTAAGAAAGGTATTTTGCTATTCTTCATTCTATTATTTTGCATAGAATCAAAGTGGAGATGTTGTTAAAATTAAGAGAAAAACACCTATGTGGTGTTAAGATAAATTACCAATGGTATTTCTGGATCTTTAACTGTCTTTATAATTTTCTGCTTTCATAGTCAGCAATTTTACTTTCAAAATATGAGATTGGAGTTTACAGTAAGCATTCATGTGTGAACACAAAAGAGTATAATAATATTAAAAATAATTACTTCTATAGATGAACTCGTTTCCTCAGCACATATTATGACAAACTGTGCTAATGCAGTATAAGTCAGGAAAGGTCTTCCAGGAAAAAGGAAAAGGAAATCTTGTTTAGAAAGGAATTTTCTATGTTACATATCTGAATTTAACAGAAAAGTGATTAATTTGATGTCTTAAAAAAAAATCAATGTTTATGAATGTTGATGCAAAAGAAATCTTTTGACAGTCTAGAAACTGGTCTTTGCTTTATTTGCATCCTTAAAAGTTATTGGAAGGTTACTATTAGTAGACAGTTTTTTAATATACCAGTTAAATTCAGGTCCCGCTTGACAATTCCAACAATGTATGAGACACAATAGCTGCTATGATTCTTTTCCTTTCCTGAGCACTTTTGAAAGAGGTTTGAAAAGAGGGGGAAACTGTATTTTTAGCACTCCAGTGAGTAGATCAATTGAGTAAGAAATTGCTTTTACACAGTGGGTTTTTTAAGCCTAAATGCGATCTAAGCCATAATATTAGTTAAAAGATTTTCATTTGTATTGGAAGGAATTCAGAATCTAGGTAATCCCCAGTAACTTAGAATGACTTCCTGATTAAGCACTAAGTTTTCATTAAGTCAACTACCACTTAATCTTGTTTATAGAGACAGTCTTCTGATCCTTTTGGAATGTCAAGTAAAAGAACATTTTCCAGAGTCTTAAGTTATTCTGAGATGAGTAGACTCAAAGAATTACATCATGATATTTAGCAAATCCTGCGACCTTCTTAACTCTTTCACTGCTTTGGGATATTTTATTTTCCTCCAGAAAAGTACATGTAGCTCACTCACTCAGTGAAATACCATTTCATTTATGAATATGGCACAGACAGAATTATAGCACCAGATAAGTGACCTTTGTCAGCTCCCAAGGAAGAATTTGCTTTTAGAGAGGAAGTTGATGTAGACTTTATCATGTGGTAAAGCACCTCTACATGAGAATAGTAAGCCAGGAAAGGCTGTTGTACATCAAATGGTTTGAAATTGCTATTCAGTTCCTCTGCTGACACTTCATTGTTTTATTTTGTTCCCTTGATGAAGATATAAAAGATTAAATGCTTACAATATCTTGCTAAAAATATTCAGTCCAGAGTCTAGGCAAAAAGTTGTCCAAAATGTTAATGTTGGCTTATATCACCATTACATTGAAATAGTACAGATAGACAATGTAAAAAGGAGATATGTTTTTTGTCTCATGTCTGATATCTTATATGTCACTAAAACATAAAGAGCCTTGCAACAGAGTGGAACAAATATATAATTTAGGTGATGAATAGTCTTTTTCCTTATTAGTGCATTGATCTTTACTATATAAGGTGACAAAAACATTTAGGTGATAATCCAGTAATTCCGCAGATTTTATCCTAATTTTCTTTAGTATCTTTATACTTGAATTACAGATTTCTGTAAATACTTAGTGTTTTCTATCCATACTATTTTACTTAGGAGTTAGTGATCAAAGTGATACATAACTGGGTGGCTGCACTCAAACACACCTGATTGAGTCTGTTCCAGTCAGGTCCTGCAAATATGGTCTTGCAGATTCTTAAGACAAATCCTGTAATTAAGAGTTAATAGTACAGAGGTTGTAAGGAAAGTGTCTGCAAAGTGAATGCTATTTTTAGAAAGGAATGACCTTTTACTGCTAGAGAAAGCACACTGCAGGGATGGTGATTTCTGCAGTGATCTATCTGTGCTGCTTCTCATCACGAAAGCTCAGGTTTGGAATGTTAAAGAGGTTCATGTGGTAATTTTTGTGTTTTGACTTGCATTTGCTGCAAATAAAGTGACTGAAAAAACCTGAAAGAGAGAGAATAAAGATTTCTCAACAAATTCCTTCCAGCCCAGAGAACAGTCAATAAATTGAAAAGTCAAGAACCAGGAACTGTTACCCTAGTGTTTATAAAACCTTTTGCTGATGGTTTGATACATTCCATACCTACTGTGCCATACAATGCTGAAAGCTTTTGCACAACTGAGGTAACTTCATTCCCTTTGCCATCACAGTAAATGCACTCTTCCTGCAACCCATACTGATACAATCAATCTTTTCCAATTGTCAGTAGAAGAGTGATAGTCTCTTCATTATTATCTCATATTGCATGTTGCCTGTCCCTCAGATGTCTCAATTAAATTACTCGTATGAGGATTCCCTCATATGCCAGGATAGTTCCATTAGGTAACTTGTTCTAAGGGGAACAACAGGTGCTCTAGCACAAGAGTGCCCACTTGGCAGATCTGAGGACAAGGAGAATCTGGGGAGGGCAGTGATAATCAGGTGGGAATGGCCATTTCTTTTTCCAGCAGAGAACATGTTACAAGCTTCTCTGTCATTCTCATGAAGTCTAGGCTACACAAGAAGTGTAACAGCTAACAATTCCACAACAAAACTCTGTCTCTAACTCAAACATCAGGGGTTTTCATTTAGAGATGCCTAGCTCAGGCACCACATGTGAACCAAACATGAGCATTGTGACATTTAGCTGCGCTGTCTGTAGCCACTAAACTTCAACCTGACGAGCAGAAACCAAAACACTGAACCATTCCACTGCTGTCACCCATGAAGAGATTGGCAGAGCATGGACTTGGTTTTCTGCAGGCTTGCTACTCCTGCAGTACTCCTCAGCATACCACAGGTTTGTAGGTAAAGCAGAAGAGGTTAACAGTATGAGCTTGAGGAGTTTGGACTACGATATATAAAAATTGAGTGACGGTCTTTAAGTTATCAGAATAACTGGGGTTTAAGTGAGATCATCTGCTTCAGTAATATTACTCAGTACTTTTTAGTGCAAAGACTCAGACACAGACCTAGTAGACCAGGTATAGCAAGGCAGTACCAAAGACAGAAATTGTGCAGTCACTAATTGATGAGCTGATAAGCATCTACCAGGTATCACATTAGAAAGAGACAACCTGGATTTTGCAGCTGAGGAGGAGGAGGAAACAAGATGAGGATTTGGAATATTTGAGAGGGTTTTCTGAGACTATGCAAAATTCATGCAAGAAAGCTTAAGGGAATTGGTCTAGGGGAAAAAAAAAAGGTGAAGTAGACCCAAAGGGGTATAAAAGGAGACTGACACAGGAAAATTGTTGCTGCTCTGTTAGTCTGTCCTTTAAAAAGTAATAAATACTTTTTAAACTATTTCTCTGTTTAGTAGCACTCTGTGCCCTGTGAGTGTGTGTATGCTGTAAAGGCTAAGTGGCAGTTACTGGTGAAATGGACCTTAGAGTGGATTTGGTGACAGCAGCTGGAGTCAGAGCAGGGTGTGGGTGGGTGCCCCTCACCTCTGCTGCCAGCAGCCAGAGCCAGTGAGAACCTCAGTGCAAGAAATGTTTGGGCAGTGGTCTCAGGCACATGGTGTGATTCCTGAGGTGTCCTGTGCAGGGCCAGAAGTTGGACTTTGATGATCCTTGTCGGTCCCATCCAACTCAGGATATTCTATGAGTTTACGATTCTAACTTCTGAGATGGGAACCTTGTATCCCAAGCACCAGCTACTGCAGGAAACAGCATGAGTGAAGTGGCTTAGTATCTGGCCTGAAGAAGAGATCTCATCAACAGAAACTGTAATCAAAAATCCTAGGCTTACAAATGGATACTCTCAAGTACATCTGTAGATATTCAGAATTTTACATTATTTCCTTCACTTTAAGATCAGAACACAGGACACAAGAAAACTAGAAATCCACAAGAAAAAAAAATCTTGTAATTTGTAATTGCCACTACAAGATGGAAAATGGAGATTTTTGAAAGGGTTCATCGTTTAAGTAAAGTTATGTTTTTGGGTATTTTAAAGGATCATTTAAAAAGTGCCATTCTAAACTTATCAGATTCTTAAATTATTACATCTTAAGGCAGAACAAAAAACATTGTATACATATAAGTTCTGTCTGTAGGGAAAAAATATCTTGCTTTCAGGGATATTAGAGTATTAACCAAAACAATTTAATTACATATTTTCTGCAATCATTTAAATAAAAGTTTGGAAATAATATTTATGTTTAAAAAAACATAAATACTATTTAAATATTATATCTCTATTTAATGTTTCTAAATATTGACTAATGAAATATTAAACTCAGGAAAATACAGTTGTTTATATCATCATAGTGTTCATTTGAATAATATCACAATATATGTGTCTAGAAGGGCATTAATTAGGTAGCATGTAATAGTTTACAAGACCTGCTAATATATAGGACTTCTGGGAGCTTTTTCAGATTGCAGCAATTGATTTTGTCACAGAGCCAAAAAGTGGAGAGGAGTTGTAATATTTTTTTCCTCTTTCCGAATCATACCTGATAGATCTAGTGGTGGCCTTTCTTCTCTTACCCCCTGTTCAAATCAAACCTTAATTGCTCTGGCATCAAGGTCAGACAACTTGGCTAGCTCTGAAAGGTATCAGCTGTTTTTCTCATCCTTGCTGAACCTTTTTTAGACAAATTTTGCATTGTTTTTTGTGTCAGTTTTATCGTGGAACATCGTGCTGCCATCTGGAAAGAAAAACACCATGGTACAGGAGCAGCTGGTGAATGAGAATGGCCAAATAAACATTGGCACTCACTCTGCCATTAGGTGAGATAAGAGGATTGAGGCTATGCCAAAAGAGACAGCCCAAACTGCTGCCATTATCCTTCACTGTCCCCTTCCCCCTTATCTCTGTTTCAGAACACAGCTATCATTCATCTTAGAGAAGGGAAACCAAACCTATCAGGTGTTGGACATACCCTCCTGAAGCCTGGAAAACAGAGATATCCCTGGTGAAAAGCATCTGAAGCATCTTGCAAATTGGCTGAATGACTGGATACTTTTAATCCTCTGGAAAAATAACAGGAACATTTCATATTTCTGTAATGATTCCTGTCTTAGGAGCTCAAAGCACTTTAGATGTAAATTAGTTCTGTAGGTACTTTGAGAATGGGTAAAGAGATATTAGCTTTATTTTCATAGGCAGGGAAGTTGAGGTGCAAAGAAATAAATACCAGATTTAATAGATATGGGTTAAGTAAGGATTTGGTGTTAATGCCAGGAATAAATGTTGATTCTTAACTGCTTTGCATTTTTTCATAGCAACAGACCAATTTTCCTGCCAGAGACTTGAGGCTAGAGCAGAAATTTGGGGGGACTATGGACATACCCGACCTTAACCTCGAGAAATACAAAGCATAATCAGAGAATCATAGAATACCACATTGGAAGAGACCTCAAGAATCATCTGGTCCAACCTTTCTTGGTAAAAGGACTGTCTAGACAAGATGGCCAAATGCCTTGTTTAGCCAAAATTTAAAATGTTGGGGAATCCACCCCTTCTCTTGGGAGATTATTCCAATGGCTTTTTGTTCTCATTGTGAAAAGTTTTTTTCTTGGGTCCATCAGAATCTCTCTGGGAGTAACATGTACCCATTACCCCTTGTCTTTTCTGTGTGACTCCTTGTATGAAAGAAAGTCTCCATCTTCTATGTAGTCACCTTTCAAATACTGAAATACAGTGATGAGGTGTCCCCTACGGCTTCTTTTCTCAAGGCTGAACAAACTCAGTTCTCTCAGCCATTCCTCATATGGCCAGCTTCCCAGTCCTTGGATCATCTTTCTGGCCCTTCACTGAACCCTCTCCAGCCTGTCCACAGTGTTTTTGCATGGTGGGGACCAAACTGCATGCAACATTTCAGGTGTTGAGGAGAGTGGGATAGTGGCTTCTTTATCTCTGCTGGTGCTGCCGTTACTGGTGCAAGCCAGCATCCAGCTGCCTTTCTTTGCTGCAGCAGGGCGCTGTTCACTCACACTGAGCATGCTGCCCACTAGGGCCCCCAGGTGCCTTTCCACAGAGCTGCTCTCTAGCCCAGTAGATCCCAACCTGTGCTAAACTCCTATGTTATGTTTTTCCATGTGCAAGAGCTTACATTTGTCCTTGTTAAAGTTCTTAAGGTTCTTGCTTGCCCACTCTTTCATCCTGCCCAGGTCTTCCCGCAGAGTGGCTCTGTCAGTCGATTCCCCACCCAGCAAATAGACCACTTGTCCAGAACCATAACACATCAGTTTCTCTGGAATGAGGCTGTGGGAGACCCTACCAAAAGCCTTGGAGAAATCCAGGCAGACAGTATCCACTGCCTGCCACACATCAGCCAAGCAGGTTACTTCGTTGCAGGGCATAATCAGGTTTGGCAAGCAGGATTTGGTCACCCATTCTAGTTTTTCCTAATCACATGCTTCAACTGACTGGCGATAGGACCCAGGAGGATTTGATCCATAACTTTCCCAAGGACTGAAGTAAGACTGACAGGCCTATGACTTCCTGGATTTTTCTTTAATCTCTGTTGTAGGGTTGTATTCTTATTTACTTGCTGGAGGGATGATTTAGCATTCTGGGATTCCCTTATTTTCAGACATACCTCAAGGTTGGACAGAGGAGCTACATTCAGCTATTCATGACATGAACTTTCTACAAGGTAGAAAGGCTCATCTAAGTCTGGTTCTTAAGTCTTAGACAATGAGTACCAATAAGTTTCTCATTTGAAATCAGAGTATGTTAGCTCAAATTTGCAGCTTGGATCAGTTGAGAATCTACTTTTGGTACAGACTGGACACAAACAGACTTGCAGTCATCAGGAGGGCCTAAAATTGCCTATAAGATAATAGTTCTTGGAAGTTTTACTTAAAGTACCACTTCTTTTTTAAGAATTAGTGTGATTGGTTGTGAGACAAAAGGCTGGACATTTGAAAGTGAGCAATTAGGGATGAATTACTTCTTTTCAATGTGTCTGTCTTGCTGTATCCAATAAAAACCCAGTTGTCCATGTAAATTTGACTGCCAATAGTCTTTACTCACTGATGGTTGTTTGGAGGAGAGTTTAGTAATCTCAATACACTTCCCAGTGATAACAGCTGCCTTCCTCACAAGATCCCATATGGTGCTAACTGGCATGCCTGTCAGTTCTAGTACGGCTAACATGGTGTTAGCATTGCCTTTCCTTTGCAAAGAACACCGTTGCTGAGGTACATTAGTCAGGCCTTCTAGAGCAAGTGAAAAAAAAAATTACCCCAAAATACTTGCTCTGACATAATATCTTTCACTATTATAGAAGTACAAGCAAAGACTAGTCCAATCAAAAATCATGTTTTGCTTTCTTATATCTTCTATGCAACTGCAAAAGACCAAACAGCCCCAATTCATGAGCTTTTAGCAGCAGGGAAAGCCATCATCACCTCTGATTACCTCTGATCTCAGCAGTAGCACAGGCCACAAAACTTCACATAATTTATATGGACTGGAAGCAAAATCAGTCAGTTATTCAATCAGGGAAACAAAAGAAGCTTTGCTTCCTTCACAGTCTGTACCACTCACATGCAACAGGCCCCCTTCTCAGCTCCTTCCACTTCCCATGGTATTTGTTCATCCCTTACCCTACTGAGCTCCTTCTGAGGAATTCTACTGACCACATCTATTAATGTTGTTTCAAAGCTCCCCATAAGTGTGCATTGTTTAGCTCTTGATACTCTCTACAATGGGCTGGATTCTGCCTGCCCTTCTCTCAGCAGATGCACTGGTTTAGGTCTCTTTGCTCTACTGCTCTATTCAGATGCATGACCTTGTGTCATTATGCCTTTACAAAGTTGCTGGAAGAAGAAAACCTTGCAGAAGGGTGCCTTGTGTTGTTACATCAGCCTCATTTATTTAGAAAGCTAAACTACTTACCAAACATTAACAGCTTTGGGGGAAGTCGCTGTCATGGCAAGCAAGCACACAGCACCACAAGATGTGAACATCAGGCAGTGTTTTTAAAGTGTCCAACTGTCCTGTTGTACCATCCTTATCCCAAAGGACTTATCTCCCATTTGCTATTATCCCAGGACAGCTTCTGTGCACCATGGAAAATGCTGATATTGCCAGCTCTTAGCTTTTCCACCAAAAGATTAAAAATTTAAAAATTGGACAGTGAAAGATGCAAAATACAATGAAAGATGTTTTAAGTTAATTTGTTCAAATTTTTAAAAATTCTTTAAATAACTATTTTGACTGTCCCCATGCATTTGCAAATTAACGTTTAAAGGTGTTTTACAATTCTCCTACCAAAAACCTCAAATCCAAACTGAAAAACACTTAAAACCTTTACAAACAAACAAACAAGCATAAAAATTGAAAACATGCTGATGATTGAGGCAGTGCCATGTTCCAAGAGTAAACTCAGAATTATAGTGGGCTGATTTTTTATGGGAATTATTCAGATAGTTGCTAGTTACTATAATACCTTAAAATCACATTCATTCCCCACAAGAGAAACCGCTTCAGTGGCATGCTTTGCCATGTGGTATGCTCTAGCACCATTAAACGATATAATTTCAGATCCTAAAAGTAATTTATCAGTTTAGTATTATGCCTAGATTAATTAGCCTTAATAATGTTAATAATAAATGTAGTAACTTTGTAATAAATCTTGTCCTAATATAGTCTAATTCAGCCTTTTTTGGTATAATATAAACTTAGGCCTCTTTTAGTAAATATTTTGGTTTTAGTCATACAGACAATGAGATGGTAACTAGCAGTGACTGAGAAAGATGATTTCTATTTTGAACCCTTAAAAGCTAATTTATTTGGGGGTTAGTTTCCTTTTTTCCCAGGTTTTCTGCTACAGAGTTGGAAATTCCGAAATTCCACTTTGCAGGAACACTATGTAGCTTACATCACTGAGCAAATCTTTGAAACTTCCCTTCCACACTCTACTGTGTTCAAGCTTTCCCTCTATTTTAGTGTCTGACTGAACTTAGTAACACAATGAAAACAGCACCAAAAATGGTTACTCAGCAAAACTCATGTAAAACCAGATCACAAGACAGAGGGGAGGTTATAAGGATGCTAAGTTCTTGGATAAATATGTCTCTGGGCTTTCAGAGTATATAAGACAAAAAACTTGACTAAAATGCTAGCAAACGGCATTTATCATGTTCCCCAGCTGCAACACCAGTCTTCTACTCAGAATCATAGATCTGATGGTTATTTGTGCTTGGTCTATGAGAACTGATTAACAGTGAGGTACACTGCAAATATGTAAAGCACATTTGCAATAGTTACAAAGTGCCATGTGGGGACCAAAAGAAGGAATTTATGCTTTCTGTGCAAGACATGGTATTGAAAGGGCATCAACAAATATCCAAGAACACTTAGAAGGCATGAGGTGCTGTGGGTGTTATTTCTCTTTGACACTAATATTCTGGATGATTCTAGGCAAATCATAATATCTCCATGTTTAGTCTTGACATCTGTAAGACAGCAATGGTCTCAGTAACAACCCTGATAAAATGCTTTGAGATAATTTTTTTGCCAATGAAACAGTATGCAAGACCTATGTTTTCCTCTTGGTTTTCATACAAGCAATTCAGCGCATCTTACGATAAAATTGTTCTTACAATTGTTCTCTAGTGAGGCTGCAATCTGCTTTTCCCACCAATTGTTTATCACAACTCCAGCAATTAATCCTATGGACAGGTTTTATTAAGAAAGCACTAAACGTATTTTTTGGTAATTTTATCTAAAGATGCGATGAAAAACAAAAATAAAGAGCTATCACTCTGTAACAGTCTCTCCCAGGCCATATCTTGTCAACCAGTCATCTGGAAAAAATAAAATTTTTTAAAAATTCTTACTCTAGGTTCTATCACAGCAGAAGATTCAGAATCTCCACTATCTCCATACAGTAACTCAAGGCTGCCTTGTTAATTGTGAGATCAGATAAGTCATTCTGGTGCCAAAAAAGCCATTTAAAAATAATTCTTGAAAGTGAAGACCTGCAAATGCAGCCAATGTGGAGCCACTGGAATCGGCTTTGCACTGTTCCCTTTTATTTCCTGGAGATGTCCTTCAAAGAGAAGGAAGGAATGGATGCATCAGAGGATAGAAATAGTAATGATGGAGAACCAAACTAATTCCTGTAAGTGAAATGACTTATTTGTAAGGAATAGTAATCTGCCCTTCCAGAGGGGTTGAACTGAAGTCTTTGCCTTTTCTGGTTGTTTCATCATGAAGATACCACAACTGCATTTTCTTGGGTTCCTGCACACTTTATGCTATATATTGCACCTATATACTGCCACTGCTGCTGGAATCATCTTGTATAATAGTGTTCAACTTAGTTTACCCATAGTACCTCAGGTACCAGTAGCAGTGTAACTGCAGCAGCACAGAAATCACTGCGGCCTGCAAAAGTACCCAAACAAACTAGATAGATAAATACATAGAAGTCTTCTTTCAGAAGATGTGTGTACTACTCAGTCTTCCCAGTATCAAGATAGGTAGCTCGAGCTCATATAGATGTTCTCAAATGCAGTGTTTAAATGGCCGTAATGTAGCCTGCCAGTCGGAGTTGCTGTGTTATATTCTTTTTGTCCACGAGATGTCAATGTACCCTAAGAATTCTAGGTTATGTGGCTTTGTTTCTGTATAACTTAAGCCACGGCCATGATTCTTATTGGGTCTAGCAAATCTCACTGCAAAATTAACAATAACAACAATAATAATAACAACTATGACAGAGATCATTCTGTCCAACAGAAGGAATTCTTGGTAAGGGTGAGTAACTTGATGAATTTCTTATGCCACACAATCTCCTTCTTGATCTGGATAGACACCTGAGAGGGGTGTGCAAAATACATCAGGATGTGGTAGTGAGGAGAGCATACATGCCAGAAGGAGAAGCAAAGTCTGTTAACTTAAGCATTGTACCTATTAGCTTGAGCTCCCAAATCGGAGATGCTCAACATCTGACTTGCTCAGAGTGTGGGTGGAATGAGTCTATATGTATCAACAGCTGTCCGTGTTTACTGATACATTAGAGTACTAAAAAGTTTTAGAATTAGGTGTGTGGAAATTCACATTATTGCCTGTCTCTACTAAAGCTTTAAATTTGCTGTAATTTACATGAGCATATCATTGGAAAAACATGAATGCGTTGAAGTAAAATTAACTAGTTAAGGAATAGAAGCTGTTCCTCCTGATTATAAAGAAATGCTGAGCTCTTCAGATGATTGGCATTTGACATATGCTAGTTTTTACTGTGTTTTACTGCCTTGCACTTTTTTAATATATGCTGAATATATAGCTGAAGAACAAAATATACCTGCCTGATACCTGAAGCCACGGATCCACAGATGGGCTGGCATGGTCCTTACTTGCCCTGTTTTAGAGTTCACTGGGGTGGCACAAAAGGCCTACTTTAGAATGAATTTTGATGTATGTCAGCAAGACCTAAGAGTGGGGATTGATGTATCTGGAAAGGGAGATGCCAGGGTGGGTACTTCCCTGGCATTCCTCCAGGGAAGAAGCAGCCAGCATTTATGAATGGGTTTCAGTAATGCAACTGCTGCCAGTTTGTTAGAAGTCAGGTTTTGCCAAATGCCTGTTCATTTTTTCCATAGACCTTTATTATTTTTTTAAAAAGAGTAGGATGTAAAATTAACTTACTGTCTTTTTTCTTTTTTCTTTTTTTTTTTTTTGCAACAGAGAAGCTAAACTCTTTCTTTCTTGCACATTTTAGAAAAGTATATAGTTGTTTACGGTAAATTTTAAGTAGTGCGAATTATAATTCATGCACTGTTATTTTCTCACATATTAAGAAGACTGATCCCTTCTGCATAAATATTTTCTGAAACCAAAAAAAATCAAAGCAAAATAAAATGAGTTCATACCAGTTTTATGTAATCTCTTTGGGTTTCAGGTGTCTAATACATGATGTCTTGATTCTGTTTTCACTGGGATAAATCTGGGGTAAGATTAATTAATATTTCACTTTCTCCTAACCATCAAAGAAAGATGGGGGGCCTTTTTTTTAGTCTGAAGTAAATTTAACAAACTGAATGGAGATACCAACAAAAGCTTAAAAAATTCCGTATTTTATTGTATAATTACATTGTCAATTAAGGAGGAAGAGTTAATATCCTTTCTTACAAAGATGAGTGAGAGAACTACAACCGGATGTGATATGTAGTAAAATGCATTTCTTTTCCTGATTTCAAGAAAATGGCATCTTCCAGGAAGAGTTCAGCAGAAAGGATGCTCATGGGACCTGGTGTTCTTAATGCCAGGGTCCCACCTGTGGGATGTGAGACCCCTTCAGGTGTTTGAGTCAAATATTTAACTGTTCTCTACAAGCTGGTAGCTGCAATATGTAAGGTGTTACAAAGGATGAAAGCCCAACTTTTATAAAGTATGATAATATTATCTTCCAACCCTGCAATGTGTTCTTATTGGCTTTTTTTTTCCTGGTCGTTTTACCCATATGCATTATAGATACAGTGCTGCCTATGAACTCATTCCCAATTGCACTTTCCTGGAACTTCGCAGTTGTGCTAAAAGTTGTTCCAAAGCCAAAAGGGCCTAAAAGCCCAGATGAAGTTATTTTCTTTTGAGCTGAACTGGTAGAAGATTTGTCTAATAGAACATAACAGAAAATTAGGTGAATGAGAATTAGAAACTATGAAATAGGAATCAAACTGATTTTCTTTTGACTGGTTCATAGCATTTAAATCAGCAGTACATTGATCTTTCCTAATTAGGAACATGCTCAGATCCACCTCTGGCAATCTCTGTACTTGGTCTCGGTCTCATCTCTTCCTCTTTCCCCCTCTTGGTGTCCAGGAATAATTCTGATGAGTCACAACAATAATAAATTATTCCATTTCTTTTTCTTTCTTTTCTTGTTGCTATTCTTGCTTTTGTTACTTCGATGCGTGATGAAATAACAATACGCTGTCCTTCAAAAAACTTTTTCTTCAGTATGAGGTAAGACAAATGGGACAGTTAATCTCTCAGAGCTGAAGTTCCAGGCTTTAAGCAAATACAGTCATCTGCATCTCTAATACTGCCTTCACATTTTGATGATTTTCATCAAGACCACAACTTTTGGAGGATTATTTTCTTCTTTATGTGAAAACTGAGTGTCTAAATAGCAGTTTAGAAAATGTCCTTTTTCCCCTAATCTCATAAAATTATTTTGTACCTTGTTTCTCAGGTATGTGCCTTCCTTGCACCTTTGCAAATAAAAAGGGAGTTGAGGTAGTTTGTGAGCTTCAAGTGGAAAAATTCTGTGTTCAATGGGAAAGACATTTGAGAAGTCACATAGCAACCCAATGAAATCCTCATTTCAAACAAAGTATGATACACCCAAAATGAGAAGCAGAGTAAAACTACATTTATGCACCCACTAGCCTGCATATGGCCTCCTCTCAGCAGGAGAGTAATCTTTAAGGAAGTTTTAAAGATGTTGTTTTCATAGGACAGTGAAAGGCAAGGATAGCTTCAAACTCTTTTAGACTGCTCCATAGGGTAGAGGTATGCATGATTTCACTTCCTTCCTGCAATTAATCATTAAGACATTTTTTATTTAACAAAAATACCTTCTATATGCAACTTCTGAATTTGTGGCAATTATAATGGTTATTCATTTCCACCGGACTGGTAAGACAGATCAATAGACAACATTTTGACCTGAGGCTTGTGAGATGCAGACTTTGTGTCTCTACTGTGTGAGACCGCAAACAAATCACTTTGACACAGATATCTTCAAAAATACCTAGGCATACCTAGTGACTTAATTTATTTCAGGTGACTGACAACATCAGTGGATTTTGCAATGGGAGTTTTTACGACCAGATTAGGGCATGAGAATGTCTAAATAAATGTAGGGTTCTCTATCCCAATAATTGTCTGGATTTTCTATGGCAAATTAAGAGAAATGGACACTGAAGAGTGTGATTCATCTGTTCTTCAAGCAGATGATTCACGACGTAAAATTGTCTATTACTCTCCATTGACTAGTAAGGAACTTCAGTATAGTGACCTGTACTTGGATAAGAGGCTGTGGGCAGCAGGTCTGAAAGTGTGGCTCCTGGAACACTTGGATAATCACCTTAAGAGTATACAGTGTGTCACACAACTGCTTTAATTCTGTGGCTTGTTACAGTCAGCAAGGCTGTCAGCAGCTGCCTGAAGCTTTACGAGTTAGCTCTGAAGATGTGAGAAAAGGGTGATTGTCATGTTCATAGCCACGCTTGAGACTGTTCTTACAGAACGTGCAGAATGTAGCACTTCTGTATTTCATTAAAGCATAGAGGAGAAATACCCAAAAGATTGTGAGGAGCTTAGCTACTATACTGTGGCAGTCCATATAAGGGCCAGCTGAGATAGATAAAGCCTGCTGTTTAGAATTAATGTGGTTTTGTACATCATGATATTCTCATAGTATTGCCTGCCAAGTGTACTACAAAAGCATTTCAAGTACTGGGGCATTAAGAAAGTAACTCTGGAAGCAGCTAAATTGTTGCTGATAAGATATACATCCTGAGAATTAAAATATTTTTTATATTTTGGGGGTTTCTCTTGTTTGGTTTTTTTGTTGTTTTTTTTTCCAACCACCTCCCCAACTCAGTCTTTTCTCACTAAAAATTTTTCAGTTTAACAGAAAACTGTTCAGCATGTAAATAGTGGTCCAGAACCATTAGTAAACATCTGTTAAATCGGGCAAGAGCCAGGAAAAACTTCGGCTGGATTACAATTGCTCTTGAGAGAGTTTGGAAGGGAGTGAGAAAGCACACAGAGCACAGGAGACAGCCAGAATCTGTTCACATTTGATTTCTTTCTCCTCCCCCCACCCTTGGAACATTACTGATAGAAGGAAGCAAGTGACTGAGGCTCTCATATCCCAGAGGATGTAATGCCCTACAGATTGGGTAAGACAACTAACTTGTGTGTCACCCCTCCATACTTTGCTGTTTTGTTTACTGCACAGATATGAAGAGTGTTATGGAGAATATAATACCTGATGCTTTTGCATGTTTTGACAAAGTGCCCCATAACATAGTTCCCTCTCCAAAGTGCCAGCACTACATTGCCTATCCACTGACCTAGAAGCTGCTCTTATCTCTGTAGAAGGAAGCTGTTAACATTAAGAATTTTGAGAAGCAAGTTCTGGCAAAACCTTCCTCTGAAATTAAAGATTTTTCTGCCTCCAGCTGTCCATCCCATTTCTCTGCCAGGAGTTACCACAGAGTCAGTAGAGGGGAAGATGTGTAGCACTTCTGCTGAAAATGCCCAGTGTCCTAGGATAAACCATGGTGGAAGACAGATGTCAGCTGGCACCATCTAGATGGAGTAGTTAAGATTTATATATGTTATTTCTGCTAACTTTGATCCAGGAACTGTAACCTTTGGCTGAGGGTAGACAGATACCAGTAATGTCTTAACTCTAATGCAGCTCAGCTATTACAGCTCCAACCAACTTGAAACTTCAGTAATGGAAACTACCATGAAATCTCCACACACTCATGCATAGAGCCTTACATGGTATTTGCTTTCATAATGGCACAGCGTCTATCCAAGTGTGAAATCTGAATGAAGCTATTGCAATATAAACTGGAAGCTCATAGCTGTTCATTCAGAGGAGCTGGGGCAGAATGCTATCAGTCTGGCTGAATCTGTTCACATGGAGTTGCCATCTGTTATCACAATGCCATGTTGCCCAATTAAAACAATATGACTGGATTACAGTATTTTGAGTAGTATTATTTGCTAGATTGTCTCTGATTCTAAAAAATCTATCATTCCATTTGACTGCCTCCGCACCTGCTAATTCAGACAGTGTAAAGAAATTGCAAGCTTCTCATTTATTTACTGCATGGCTGTAAGCCACTTCTGAGCCTGAAAATATTTCTGCATTTTAAACTTTTTCTGACTTTGTCCAGTAGTCATTTCTCCATTTTTTGAGGAAATGTGTATATTTGGTATAGGAAAAATTACTGCAGAGCTTCTGTATAGATGTGGCTACTAAGGAGATGTTAGCTAATCAGGGTAGATGAAAATCTGTTCTTAAAAATAATTACTTTTACTTTTAAATAAGAGATTTCAATGTAATGTTCATCACTTCTTTCCTGGCTTGGACTCCTAAGCAGATAATTATGAATGTCTTTTATTAATACCTTTAAGTGATTATGGCAGAATTTCTGACTTTACAGAGTTCTACATATGTATTCTTTTCTGTAGCATGCAGGTGAACATGCATTTTGGAGTTAGTTGAGCTTCCATTTTTATGTTTTATTCTGTAAAAGACAAGGAATATCAAGTGCAAAATGGATCCTATTAACTGAAATGTCTGTTCTTAGGAATAAAAACAATTATTGACAGGAGAATTAACATGATGAGTTAGAGAGTTAGAGAAGCCTATTAATCAAATACTCTATTATTTTAGATCTCTGAAGCACATTCATTTTACTTAAATGAAATATTCAGTTTGATAACTTCAAAACTTAAACCAGTGCTGGACAAAAAACCTTTCAAAATGTGTTTTATAACTTTACATTTTTCCTTACAAAACTTTTAATTTAAGGAAGCTTGAACACTCATCAAGTTAGATTTCTAAGATGCTATCTATTCCTGAATGGCACCATGAACAAAATAAACCAACTTGAATTCTTGCCCAGTTTAAGCACAATTGCTCTTTGTAGTGTAGTCTACGGCAACTGATGGGTCCCCAAAGTACTGCAGTAGTTACTCTTGGGCCAAGCACAGGGATGGATTGCATACCTATGAAACTCCCTCTTCTGTGGCTCTGAAGGTATATACCATATCATATACAACGTGTCGATACTGCTGCTGCAATTAATGGAGTTAGCCATGGCATTCACTTTCACAGAAATAAAGTATCACTGAATATCCTGAGTTGGAAGGGACCCTCAAGGATCATGGAGTTCAACTCCTAACCCTGCACAGCATCATTAGCATCATTCCCAAGAGTCACACCATGTGTCTGAGAAAATTGTCCAAAATCTCATTGAACTCTGTCAGGCTTGGGGCTGGGATGACTTCCCTGGGGAGCCCGTTCCAGTGCCCAAACGCCCTCTGGATGAAAAACACTTTTCTAATATCCAAATAAAACCTCTCTTAACACAACTTCAGACCATTCCCTCAGTCCTGCCACTGGTCACCACAGTGAAGAGACCAGTGTCTGCACCTCCTCTTGACCTCACAGGAAGTGGTAAACTGCAATGAGTTCTCCCCTCAGACTCCTCTTCTGCCGGCTGAACAGAATAAGTGCCCTCAGCTTCTCCGAATACAGCTGCCCCTCAAGGCACTTCACCATCTTTGTTGCTCTCCTTTGGGTCCTATCTAATAGTTTAATGGCTTTCTTATATTGTTGCACCCAAAACTGACCCCAGCACTTGAGGTGAGGCCACCCCAGTGCAGATCAGAGCAGTACAATCCCCTCCCTTGCCCAGCTGGCCATGCTGTGCCTGATGAACACCAGGACACACTTGGCCCTCCTGGCTGCCAGGGCACTGCTGACTCAAATTCAACTTTCCATCAACCAGGACCCCCAGGTTCCTTTCCATGTCAGTGTTTCCCAGCCTCTCAGTCTGTCCCTAGTCTGTCCTTACATCCATGGTTGCCCATCCCAGATACAGAATCCTGCTCTTTCCCTTGTTGAATTTCATACCACTGGTGATTGCTGAGTTGCCTAATTTGTTGAGATCTCTCTGTAGGGCCTCCAGGCCTTGGACGAGTCAACAGCTCCTTCCAGTTCTGTATCATCCGTGAATTTGCTTAGTATCGCTTCTAGTCATGAATACAGGTCATTAATGAAGATGTTGAAGAGCACAGGGCTTAGGATAGAGCCCTGCAGAACCCCACTAGTGACTGACCACCAGTCTGATGTCACCCCCTTCACTATGACCCCTTGAACCGATTGCTCACACATCACATGATGTGTTTATCCAGCTGTGTGCTGGACATTTTATCCAATAGGATACTGTGAAAGACAGTATCAATAGCTTTACCTAAATCTAAAAAGATTACATCAGCTGGCTTCCCTTGATCAACTAGGTGGGTTACCTTGTCATAAAAGGAAATCAAGTTTGATAAGCAGGACTTTCTTATCATGAAGCCATGCTGGCTTTGACCAATGACTGCTTTCAAGTGTTTTTCAATTCCTCCCAAAATAACCTTCTTCATAACCTCTTCGGGCACTGAAGTGAGACTGACAGGTCTGTAGTTTCTGGGCTTCTCATTCTTGCCCTTCTTGAAAATCAGGATGCTTGCCAGATTCTAGTTAGCTGGGACCTTTTTGAATTCGCAAGGTTGCTGAAAAATCGTCAAGAAAGGTTTTGCAATTACATCAGTTAACTCTTTGAGGACTCTTGGATGAATCCCATTAGGCCCCATTGATTTGTAGGGATCTAGCTGGAGCAGCAAACCCCACACAATTTCAGGGTTGACTGGGAGTTAATGATTCTTGCAGTCATGGTCTGCCAGCACTGAGAGCCCCTTGGTCCACCATTCATGTTGAAGACAAAGGCAAAGAATGTGTTAAACACCTCTACCTTGTTCAAGTCCCTGTCTGTGTGGTGACTATCTTCAAGCTGTAATGGGACAATACTATTTTTACACTGCCTATTGCCATTAATACACTTGAAAAAACCTCTTTTTATTGTTCCCCACAGTTCTGAACAGCTTCAACTTCAGTTGAGCTTTGGCCACATTTCTCCCTACAGTGGCAAGCAGTGAATCTACTCTGCAGGCTGCTATACTTCTGCTTTTCTTCTCTATCACACCCAGAGATCCCAGTGTTACTCATGTGGTTTTATTATTATAGCACTGAGAGGGAAAGGAGCCAAAGGTTGGTCATGCTCTATTTCCCTTCCTCTGTCAATCAGCACTCCTTTAGAGCTGCCACATATATGGGATATGTGAGTCTCAGATAAGTATTGAACTAGGAAGAGGGACTGAATTAAGTATTCCTCTGCTTCCAGTACCATGTATCACCCACTTTACTCTGAAATCATCCCCAGACAGTTTTGACGTCCAAAAAAGTACTAATATGCTCAGATTAGTAAGGCATGAGAAAGATCCCCATTCATAGGCTTTTTTCTAAACCTCATGGAACTTTTATTCAAAACATTTATGATTAAAATACTCAGTGGTAACACGAACTTTGTATTCTGAAAAGATTCACATGGTGTCACCAACCACTAGTCTAGGACAGTATTTGAGACTTGTTTACCTATGCTTTATTTTTAGGATGCAACCTTTTTGTGGTTTCTTTCCACTAGTATTTTCCCAGTATCCCATCAGCACAGACCTGCAATTTGGTTTTGAGGATTCTAAACAAAAAAA
>VWZS01007385.1:410643-473036 GCA_013397075.1 Rhabdornis inornatus | reverse complement strand
AAAAAAAAAAAGAAAAAAAAGTAATGAGTCTCTGAATGGCAAGGCTGGAGTAAAACCTGAGTCCTGGACTTCATGCCCACTTACAGAGGTTTTGGTTAACTTTTGCCTAAAGATTTTTTTTAATTTGTATTTTTCATCCTAGCTTATAACTAAGCCATTGCATCCTAGTGAAAACTAAAGGCTTACAGGGGCTTTTAAGCCTATGTGGAAAATTATTAATATTTTGCAATTACATTTCCCCTTTGCAGAAAAGCACCCTGTGTTTGCTCAACCTTTATAAAATCACTTTTAGTTCCAGGAAAGGTTTGACAAAAAGCTTTGTTTTAATTTTGGATCTTGATTGCATTTCATTCAGCCAAAAAATATCAGGCATGAAAAACAGGACTGGCAACATCATTTTCATGACCAACAGACCTCTGGTATCCTGGGCACATCTTTTAAGCACACTGTCTATAAGCAAAAAATCTCTATTTGAGATAAAGCTTTTCCTCTGATATCACCTCTTCTCCACAGGTCCTGTTTTATTCACTGGTACTCCTAAATATTTTCTGAGACTTTCAATCTTATTAACTTGAAATGGCTTGGTTGATGATGTTGATTACAACTTTAATCTTTGAAACATAAAAGTGTTTTGAAAAGTCCATGATGAGCCCTCTAGACAAAATTATCACCTGACTTGTCAATAAACATGGGTTCAGAAGGTGTCAATCCAGTCCCTTTTGTCAAAATGGTGAGGTTTGAATATTTCTTAAGGGCAAATTCTAGTCTGATTTTAGGACATACTTTCCATATTATGTGAATAGCTTCTCACAGAGCTACTAATAAGGGTTATTTATTTAAATAGTGAAAAAGAGCGCAGCTCTTAACGACCTCCAGTATAGTAAACATGACATAGTAAGTCAAAGTTGAAGGACAGTAAACTTGGTCAGTTTTGGGTTCTGGTCAGCCTCTCCTACTCACACATAAGGTAACTTGCCCTGTTACCTACATAAGCTTCCTGGACACCCCGGCATTCAGTGAAACCCATAGTAATTGCCTTCTAACCACTTCAGCTCCACAGAGATCATCTACCTTTCATATGTCCCATCTACGGTTTTTGAATTCTTATCTCAAATCTGCTTTCTCCCATCTAAGCAAAAATAGTATGCACTTGAATTTTCTTCAGAAAATTATCTAAGTTCTCAGTCATCTCATGTACATCATTTTGCTTCTTCATTAAAAAACATTTATAGATCAACTGAAAATGCAAAAACATTGAAGAAAACTAGCAGTCATATGATGAGGTAAATCTGTACTGCTTCACATACTTCCAAATTATCAAGTTGACAGCAGTTGTGGTTTACAGCATTTTAGAGGTCTGCCTTCTCTATTCTCATCATCAGAATTGAAAAATGTTTTAATTACAGTGCACCTGAAATGCATTTGACCTCTTTCTTTATTGTCCCCACTAACCCTGAGGAGATATAATTGCTTAGAATCCATACACAGATAGATCAAATTCCATTTCTCTTGTAGTAAGTCAAGATAGCACAAGCTGCAAAGAAATAGATTTTCAATACCATACAAAAATGACAAGGATTTGAAGAGGGATTAGAGACTTCAGTAGTTCGCTTTCTATGAATTAGAGACTATTTTTAAAACATGTAAATTGTGTCACTGACTCATCACTTTACTGTAAAGTTACATAATATCTGGCACTTATACAAAATCCATACCTTCTGGATTTAAATGTCATCAGTGAGAATCTCAGTTTCCTGTTGAAAATAAGGAGCTCTGAGCCTGCATGGCTACACAGAACACTTTTAAACCAAATTACCATAGAAGCCAAATGACAAAAATCTATTTATTCATCTACTTTAGAGTGCCATAATAATTAGCTAAGGTGTCTGTGAATATCTGTCTTGATTTTTTCAGTGATCTGTGACCTCTAAAGGTACTTCTAGAGAAGGAATCTTCCAGTCTCCATGGTGGGCAACAGTGGACTTAATGTTCCTCCCTAATTCCCATGCTCACCAGTGACATGGGAATTAAATACACTCTTTAGGCCTACCAGCAAAATCCAAAATTTGGTGTCAGCAAATGATTGGCAAAAACTAGAAGTCATAAATCTCTATCTTAAACCCATATATTACAACCAAATGCACTGCATATATTAAAAAAAAATGTTTTCTTCTTATTTCATTTTTCAAGTTTGCAATTCTCTCCCAAACTATGATGAGATTTTCTCAGTGAAAAGCAATGTGGATGGCTAACAAATCTATCTTAAAACCTCTGAGAAAATTGATGTATTGCTACTGTAAACGGAAAACAGTAACGACAGTTTAAAGTAGTTTAAAACTATTCAAGTGCCAAATCTTGAAAGTATACCAACAAGTTCATCATGTCCTTGAGAATTTTAGGGAAAATCAGATAGCTTAAGAAAAAGAAATTAAAACTAATTTTGCTTATTTAAGCAGCTTGAAAGCCTCTGTGAACAATGTGTAGGCTTCTTATTCTCTGTCAGGCAGTAGCGCAACTTTTTTCCCCAGGGCAAGAGCAAGCAGCAGTAAAAAAGTTGTTTTATCCATTTGCTATTTTGAAATCTAAGCTTAGGGCAAGAGCTATATAAGTGTAACATACAATAAGGAACAACAACAAAATCTCTTTTTATTTTAAGAATAGCTTAATGACAGACATGGGCTTCAAGAGTGGCTCTCTGGCAGACCAGTCACTGCTGTCAGTCACTGAGCACACTGACAGCAGCACAGGATGACTCATTAGGGGGCTGGAGGAGTGGAGGCAATACACCTAGTGGTGCAGGTCCCTAGTAGGATTTTGGC
The DNA here is from genome assembly GCA_013397075.1 of Rhabdornis inornatus. Lineage (NCBI taxonomy): Eukaryota > Metazoa > Chordata > Aves > Passeriformes > Rhabdornithidae > Rhabdornis > Rhabdornis inornatus. Next base: position 470,217 of record VWZS01007385.1, on the reverse strand, counting down.
TAACCCTTGTGAGAGAAGAGCTTTCTAGATGTGTTAATTCTACATTGGGCAGTTTGGAGTAGGTTTGTGAGGGGGAAGGAGGAAGGGAAGCTATAACTGAAGCACTATGACAAATATAATTTAACAGTACTAGTAAACAGGGCACTTACAGTTCCTATCATCATTCTTCCTCAATGTAGGAGGGAAAAGCAATCCTTTTAGATGTTTATTTGCATCCCTGTGCAGACTGTCCTGAGCTGTCCTCTACCCTCCCTTACTGAAACAGCATCACAAGTCACTCTTAAGCATAATTGCTCTATAATGGATGAAATTAACACACCAAGACTGAACCATAATCCAATTTTGTGAGAGACAGAGAAAAAAACAGACAAAGAGAGACAGAAACCAACACTAAAACTACATTTTCACATATAGGTATGATGCCTTAAGTTTTAGCTCTCATATTTTTTAGATTCTGTACTGCCTTAGTGTGTGACTCTGAACTTCGTATAAAGTGTTAGCAAGTTCTCTTCACAGCTTAGTTAGACAAAACAATCATTTTCCAGCCTGAGAACCAAGGACATCATTGCAGCTTTGGGTTCAAGAAGTGTAAACAACAGCGAATAGAGGAAAGCAACCTGAGAAGATGGGACTTCATAACCTGAAGATGTAACTGGACAATTGACCCCAATATGTAAACAGACAAAAACTTATAAAAGCATGAAAACTCATGACTGGGCATCCATCTTACATCCATCTTGGGTCCATCTTGGGTGGAGTTATGGCCGGGCTCTTGTACTGTCCAAGGTGCATCCTTTGAAGGCCTTTTAGCAAATACCTACTTCATTCCTCTAACGCTGTGTAGCCTCTNTACAAAAATGACAAGGATTTGAAGAGGGATTAGAGACTTCAGTAGTTCGCTTTCTATGAATTAGAGACTATTTTTAAAACATGTAAATTGTGTCACTGACTCATCACTTTACTGTAAAGTTACATAATATCTGGCACTTATACAAAATCCATACCTTCTGGATTTAAATGTCATCAGTGAGAATCTCAGTTTCCTGTTGAAAATAAGGAGCTCTGAGCCTGCATGGCTACACAGAACACTTTTAAACCAAATTACCATAGAAGCCAAATGACAAAAATCTATTTATTCATCTACTTTAGAGTGCCATAATAATTAGCTAAGGTGTCTGTGAATATCTGTCTTGATTTTTTCAGTGATCTGTGACCTCTAAAGGTACTTCTAGAGAAGGAATCTTCCAGTCTCCATGGTGGGCAACAGTGGACTTAATGTTCCTCCCTAATTCCCATGCTCACCAGTGACATGGGAATTAAATACACTCTTTAGGCCTACCAGCAAAATCCAAAATTTGGTGTCAGCAAATGATTGGCAAAAACTAGAAGTCATAAATCTCTATCTTAAACCCATATATTACAACCAAATGCACTGCATATATTAAAAAAAAATGTTTTCTTCTTATTTCATTTTTCAAGTTTGCAATTCTCTCCCAAACTATGATGAGATTTTCTCAGTGAAAAGCAATGTGGATGGCTAACAAATCTATCTTAAAACCTCTGAGAAAATTGATGTATTGCTACTGTAAACGGAAAACAGTAACGACAGTTTAAAGTAGTTTAAAACTATTCAAGTGCCAAATCTTGAAAGTATACCAACAAGTTCATCATGTCCTTGAGAATTTTAGGGAAAATCAGATAGCTTAAGAAAAAGAAATTAAAACTAATTTTGCTTATTTAAGCAGCTTGAAAGCCTCTGTGAACAATGTGTAGGCTTCTTATTCTCTGTCAGGCAGTAGCGCAACTTTTTTCCCCAGGGCAAGAGCAAGCAGCAGTAAAAAAGTTGTTTTATCCATTTGCTATTTTGAAATCTAAGCTTAGGGCAAGAGCTATATAAGTGTAACATACAATAAGGAACAACAACAAAATCTCTTTTTATTTTAAGAATAGCTTAATGACAGACATGGGCTTCAAGAGTGGCTCTCTGGCAGACCAGTCACTGCTGTCAGTCACTGAGCACACTGACAGCAGCACAGGATGACTCATTAGGGGGCTGGAGGAGTGGAGGCAATACACCTAGTGGTGCAGGTCCCTAGTAGGATTTTGGCTAACCCTTGTGAGAGAAGAGCTTTCTAGATGTGTTAATTCTACATTGGGCAGTTTGGAGTAGGTTTGTGAGGGGGAAGGAGGAAGGGAAGCTATAACTGAAGCACTATGACAAATATAATTTAACAGTACTAGTAAACAGGGCACTTACAGTTCCTATCATCATTCTTCCTCAATGTAGGAGGGAAAAGCAATCCTTTTAGATGTTTATTTGCATCCCTGTGCAGACTGTCCTGAGCTGTCCTCTACCCTCCCTTACTGAAACAGCATCACAAGTCACTCTTAAGCATAATTGCTCTATAATGGATGAAATTAACACACCAAGACTGAACCATAATCCAATTTTGTGAGAGACAGAGAAAAAAACAGACAAAGAGAGACAGAAACCAACACTAAAACTACATTTTCACATATAGGTATGATGCCTTAAGTTTTAGCTCTCATATTTTTTAGATTCTGTACTGCCTTAGTGTGTGACTCTGAACTTCGTATAAAGTGTTAGCAAGTTCTCTTCACAGCTTAGTTAGACAAAACAATCATTTTCCAGCCTGAGAACCAAGGACATCATTGCAGCTTTGGGTTCAAGAAGTGTAAACAACAGCGAATAGAGGAAAGCAACCTGAGAAGATGGGACTTCATAACCTGAAGATGTAACTGGACAATTGACCCCAATATGTAAACAGACAAAAACTTATAAAAGCATGAAAACTCATGACTGGGCATCCATCTTACATCCATCTTGGGTCCATCTTGGGTGGAGTTATGGCCGGGCTCTTGTACTGTCCAAGGTGCATCCTTTGAAGGCCTTTTAGCAAATACCTACTTCATTCCTCTAACGCTGTGTAGCCTCTGTTCCAGGAAGCCTCTCAGAGGCATCAGGTAGAGACTGATCTGGGCTTAAAGAAAATCATCACTGAGCTAGCTACTTGTCGCATGACAAAGTTGGCTCATTAATTAAAGCAGTATCTCCACCTGTGACTGCACAAAGTCAAAGCAGAGTGGTCCGGCTCAGCAGGTAGGGAGAACTGATCAGTATAAGCCTATTTCTGTACAGAATCAGGACAGATGAGAAAGGAAGGATATGCTAAGTTGCAAAATGGGACTGAAAATGCACTTTTGACCAGCAGCACATTCTTCAAAACAGTAACCTCTTCTCCGTATTGAAACTTTATCCACAAATGACCATTGCCACTGTTGTATCTTTTCTTTTAATGAATTAACAACAATTGGAAGCACAGCTTCAGAAATTTTCTTTGCAGACTCTAAGCGTCTGTGATACTAGGTTGGCCTTGAATTGGTCATGAGTACAAAACTCAGCTGCCATTAGCAAAACCTTAAGGAAAATCATTCTGTAAGTTTTGAGCAAGCCTGGTCCTGTTTAGAGAGTTTTATCAAAACCACATGAAACCATGTGACACGCAATGTCTTTCTCAGTGTTTTTCTTGAGTATTGAGTTCATTTAAACCCTGAGTTAAAAAGGGATCACAAGACTTGGAGTCTGGACAAAGTGACATTTACTGTTGTGGGCCTTGGAGTCAAAATGGGTGAGTCCCATGCTCAACCAAGTTCAGTAATTATGCTGATTCAGTTTGCACGTGAACAACCAAAATCCCCCATGCTATTTCACTGTCAGGAATTGAAGACATATTCGTATGTATTTTGCTAGGTACAGCCAGACTTCTGGCACAAGAAACTAAAAAACTAGAAAGACAAGGCATGAACTAGCCCAACCTAGCTGGAGGCTGCCTGCATCAGCCTGGTGCCCCACCTAAGCTAGCAAACTTTGACCAGACCCAGCTGGTTTGTACAAAATAAATGTGTCTACTACCCTCAGGCACTTCTTCATCTTTTCTTACCACACTTGCCCCTGGCAGAAGGAAATGAGCTTTTGTGTTTTCCTAGACAAGTCACAAAGACTCTCTTGTCCTAAACTGTCTCTGTGAAATGAAAATAATTGTCTTTATCAAAGTGCTCGCTCACAGATCTCTCTCAAAGTGAGATCTGTGAGCGAGCAGTATTATATCACTGAAATGCATCACTGATGATTAGATTATAAAATAAATCTGCAGTGCTGCTAATTGAAAAACTGCGTATAATTAGAAGGGCTTTTAAAAGTCTATTTACCCTTCGAATGAGTACAGAACTTCCGTACGTTATTAATGGTTCATGGCAAATAAAATTTTTGCCATTTTATATCTTGACGATGCTCTAAATTTACATTTTGACAAAACCAATACTCTCACTAGCTGCTCAGATTTTACCCTCTTTCCAGATTTTCATCAACCTTTGTATGTAAGGTTTGTTGCCTTTCCTTTACAGTTTAAGTCTCTCATACAGAGACTTTACATCAATTGAAGCAGTTGCAGTTTTGCTAAAACTCAGCACACAGCCATTTCCAGAAACTGACTCTGATAAAAGACTTTGGGCAAGGCTTTGGCCCAAGGGGCCCGCCCAGCTGGTACCAGGACACTGCAAGGTCCCTTCACAGAGCAATGCCACCATTTCACCTGAGGAGGCCTGCAGCCAAGAAGGCTACACATTCCAGAGAGCTGGCCAGGACACATCTTCCAGGGAGGCCCTGCTTCCTCCCCCTCCTGCCTGTGGCCATCCAGCTTGGCTGGCCAGGGGCCAGGAGCGAGGCAGGGCTGGGATGAGGAGGTGAGGAGATGGTGAGGCCTCCCCTGCCCGCTCAGCCATGGCTGGACAGGCCTGGCCTCAGGCCCTCTGCTCTCCTGGCACCTGCACATGTGTGCAGTAGCGAATTGCAGTGGGTCCTTTGGCCTCGTTCTGTTACTCTCAACAGAAAAAAAAACACAAACCAATGTTACTGCTTTAGACTCCTGCTTGCCATTGGGCTAACACCAGAGGTCCCCTCGTAGCACCAGTGCATCACCAGTGTGAGCCCACTCCAGCATTGTGAGATGCCATTTCTGGCCCAGACCCGGGGAAACGTTCGGGCACACGCCTCCCTTTGAGAATGGCTGTATGCAAGGCCTGCATTATACAGCTGCTGTCCCAGGAACACAGCAAGCAAAGCAGTAAAAGGAAAAATGTACATAAAACTCAGGGCTCTGCAGTTCCCAGCACCAAGTTGTAGAGGCTGGGCTCTGTGGCTGTGTTTTTCAAAAGCTAAAAAGAATAAATCTTCTTGAACATAAAGGACTCAGCACAGTGTGAGCCCCTGGGGGCTCTGAGGCAGCAGTGGGCCTTCATGAGAGGAAATCCAGCTCAGTAAAGGGACTGGCATGGATATCAGTTGGGTCTGGGAAGAATACATTGAAATTCAGCACATCCCTCTGCAGCCCGGCTGTGTGACGCACTGGGGATATTTGGCAGATCCTTCTGTATTAGCCCCTTTCTCTTCCTGTTGTGGTCTGAATGAATAGCCATTCTGCTTAATTTAACCTTTTTTTTTTTAAGTTCATACTCTGACTATTTACTCTAAAGCTAGATCTGAGTAGTGTTTGTGCAACTACAATTTTTCGGTATGTTCCAGCAATGTTGATTCATTTGTGAATTCTTGGCAAGAGTTTTATTCAAGAAAAATCACCAGTGTAATTATAGTTGTACAACATTAATGTGTTTTTTGCCATCATCATAACTTATTTTGCTCTGCCTGGCAATATGAAAAGCGATATTTTGCTGTTATAAATTATATCTGCACCAAGATGAATTGTTGCAATAGCTTCATTCATATAGATATAGGCAAGTATTAAAGAGTAGACAAATTGCTAAAAGACTCCTAATATAATATAACCTCTTCTATATGCAAAATCAGTCTAGTAAACAGTTTAGGCTAGCATATCAGTTGAAATCTGTTTCTGAAACCTGTATTGCATATTTTTCCAACATGGTAACAGATCAGTTCCCAATTACCCATGCTTTACATTGCGATCCTTAACACAGTACATTCCATAATGAACAGCATAAGTACAGTCACTCCATGCCAGATTCCACTAGCAGGCGCCACCCTAAATAGAACTAAAATATCACAAATTAAAAGAAACCTTGGAAGAATTCAACAGTAAATACTATTCCAGTAAGTGCTTCTCTTTTCTGTCATGTAAATATGTTACTTTTACAGTCTTTTCTTTAATTGAAACACAGGAATATGACAACATTCAGTATGAAAAATGGCTTTAAGATATCACATATATAGGAAGTTTAGTTAGCATTTCTTTTGAATTGTGTGCTTTTGAAACATCATTTAATATTATTTTTCTCAATACAGGTGTGTCTCAAGCTCCACATGTCATTTTATTGCCATCTAGTACTTCTGGTCAGGACACTCTGAATAAAACAAATTTAATGCCTTTCCCTATCTAAATCTGAACCAGTCTTTCTGTGATAAGCCTTATTAACTTAAGTGCTTCTGTTTACACTAGATTTTCTAATTGTGATCAAAACTGAAAGTGGAACTCCCAGAAGAAATAATATCTTTCAGAGAAATGTCAGTGTGTCAAGGCACCTTACGAATTAAATAACTCTTATTAATATTTTTTAGATATCAAAGTATTACCATTCTTATTACTGGACCTAAGACAAGATTTCAAGAAAATTTTTGCCTGCTTTTGAAGCCCATGTATATTCAGATACTCAACAGAAGATAAAGATCAATATATTAGACGCTTATTAATTCATATACTTGGGGGAAAAATGATGTATTTTTTATTTTTGTATAAAAATTAATTGATGAAACATTGGAGCATTGATATTGACAGAATATATATAACATTTATAATTTTCAATGTGGTCTAGTATAGTTTTTATTTTCTGATCATCCGGGCAACCTGGAATGCCGTCCTCCACATGTGAAGAATACACCAAAATACAGCTTTCATTTCTAAAGCTAGCAGTAATTTCTCTGAAAAACATGCTTGCTCTACACATTCTTATGTCCAATTGGTCTGTTCAAAAGCCTTCAAAATTTTATTTTCTTTGCTATGAGGGAAAAATCTTTCTTGACATATTTAAAAGATAAAATGATTGTAAGAATTTCACCAGATTTTTTTGCTGAACAACATTGGACTTGTTGTTGTAGCTGGTGAACAAAATCTCACTGCTATCCCACCAGGAATCTGATGATGTAAAGTGCAAAATAATCTTGTCATGAATAAAAATATTAATACTAGATTTCTGCCTCCTTCATTAATGAAAAAATCTTCCTAAGGAGTAGAGTAATTTCATAAATTATTGTCACTATGGTCACATTGTTGTCCTATGTAGAGACATATTTTTCAGCATTGAGTGGTGTGGTGTTACTTTTACTGAGCATTCTATTGCCAGTTAGTGTCTCTTGAGCTGTTTTTTCAAGTAATATTTATATTTTTAAAAAACTAAAACAACCTGCCAAACCCATAAACAAACAAACAAAAATCCCTGTGCTTCTTTTGGCTGTGATTGTCATTTCCTGCCAATACTACATCAGAGTTTTAGAATGTTTCATGGTACCCTATGCTTTCTCCAGGATTATCTACGAAGCCAACGAATGATAAAGTTTGTCACTAGGTGGAGCTTGAAGCTTCGGTCTCCAAGTGCTCATCTGCCTCATTTCCTGCCTTCAGCGGGGAGTTCCTCAACCTTTCCAATCCTGTAGCTAGGCAACTTCAAAACCTTTGGAGGTAAATTTGGTTGTATAATCTGTTGTATGTTATAAGTATTCCTATTTGAAGCACTTTTTTTACATATTGAGTCATGTTTACTGGGACTGAAGTTGGTTAGTAATCAAAGGGAAAAGAATAAAGACTTTCCACATGTGGGCCTGCAGTGTAACTTCTGCAGCAAATTGCTCTGTGTTTGGCTCTCCTAATGCTCTACCAGAAAAAGCAGACTGATTGCAAAGTAAATATGACAGTGCTGCTAACAGAATGCTATTTTATATTATTGTTGGGCTCTGGATGTTAATCACCAAAATCAGTGCTCACATATGCTGGTAGACTGATAGATAAAATAGCTGTGCGTCAACACCCAGCAGCCCACAGCTGGGGATTCATCAAATCAACACCAACAGTCCTTACGTCCTAATATATTTAATGTGCAGTAAAAAAACACTCCCCTCATGCTATGAGCTGTGCCAGTTCAGAAAGCTCCTGGAAATATGCAGCCTTACATATGGTAGAGTGACATTTACTCTTCCAGTACCACAGGAAGAGGAGTGGAGAAGGGGCTGCCTCATGCTAGTGGAGTGCTCTGGTGTGGGAATAACTTGACCTCACTTGGGAATCAGGAAATCTCTCCTGATTAGACCCTAAGATTATCTCCATTAGTTAGAACATGGTGCTAGTGGTGCCAAGGTCACAGGTTTGATCCGGCTATGGGCCATTCACTTAAGAATTGGACTCAATGATCCTCTGGGTCCCTTCCAACTCAGAATATTCTGTGATGACTGCTCTTAATTTGTGCCTCTTAGAGGTAGGCTGATTTTTCTGATATCTTAGTGTTACTGAAAAGATAACAAAACCTTTCAAAAAGAACAAATTATATTTATGGCAGTAAATAATCTGCAGTGGTAAGATTAGGACTTTAACCTAGAAAGTCCTGACTGCGCACTATTGCCAGGGAAGGCTTCTCCAGGCAGGCTCCAGAAGGAACACATTCAATGCAAATGGGAAAAGGATGACTGGCACAGAGCAGAAAGCATCCCATGGACAGGGAGATGGTCAGAAAACATTCTCAGATAAAAGCATGAATGTTTAACTATTGTTAGGCTAAAGTATCAAAGTTGATACCTTAGCCTAACAAATAGTTTAAACTATTCAGAAAATCTTGACAATAAGTAGGTGTAGAGATAGAAGTGGAAAAGCAGTGCCAGGAATTACACATGGTTTATGTAAGCATTTGGGGTCATATTTTGGTAGAACAAAAACATTGCAGCAGTCAAGCTTGCAATTAAAAGGTTTTCATCTAATAAAAACTGACCTGAAAGGGAAGCAGCTCAAGTTACCAGGCAACAATTTGCCATGGATCAAGGCAAAACTAGATAGTGCCTATCTCTAGGGAGGAAGCTCTGCGGATCTGGCAACAGATAAATAGTTCTCAGTGCTCTTTTGTAATCTTTGACCACTCCCTGCGTCCTGTCAACCATTATTTCAATTAAAGTAAGAAGTGCTTCTTGCAGTTTGGAGTAAGGTGTATTATCTCCAGAACTTTTAGTCTGTTCTTGAAATATCAATGTTCACATGCTGTTTTCCGCACATGCATTATTGAAACTTTAGAGAAGTTAGTGTGATTGCAGAGCAAAATATCACCATGACTAATTTCTCTAATTTACTAGTTAAAATAATGTCAATTTTGCACAACAAATGAGGCCTGTACTGCATGAGTTTGTTCCTTTGGTGTATGGTGTACTTATATGCAGGTTTTCCTTTGACATCAAAGGCTCATGGATGACAGTGCTCTCAAGACTATACTTATGACTTGGATTTTCATCTTTCTGTACTGTCTACTCTCAAATGATATCAATGACAGCCCTGACCATAACAGGAATGCTATTAATTGTGACAAGGACAGTGCAAATAGAATCATTAAGCAGTAGATGTTCTCACATTTTAAAGAATAAATATTCTCGTTTTTAGGAAACATTTTGATTGTAAAAATCCAAAGGCATCAGTACATTTGAGTGCCTAAAACTCCTCCACTTTGAAAAAGAACAATTACTTTTTAAGTTAGTTTGAAGACTATTAGTGTAGTTGGTCCGTTATAGAAGTCAAGAATAGTACATACAGCAAAATTCAGGCACATTAAATTATGTTTAGAGAGAGTAGATTTTCCTAAGGCTAATTCTGACTTATCAAAAGCTTTTCAAACATTTCTTTGTAACTCCATGAGCTTATCCACTTCTGTTTTCAGAACTTTTCTCATCTCCCTGCAGAAAGATAAGATTGTCTTTGCATTTGACCACAGAAGGAGGTACGTATAGGTGCTTAACATCAACTTAATACCTTCTCTTCATTTATCACTTGACACTTGGCAGCTGAGATTCTGTTGTTTCTTGAATCTGTTGAAAGAATCTTATTGCCATTTATTGGTAAGTGTGTGCCTGAATTGCTTGAATATGTAGTATTCACACTGATTTGAATCAGGTATGAATATAGTTGTACTACAATGCTGGTGACTAAATTTGGGAATACAACTGTAAGCACTTCACAGTTAAATATGAAAACGTTTATCATTCACAAACGAAATGGAAGCTTATGCATTTTATCCATGCTGCTAATAAAGTCACTTATTAAATACATTGAAGGGATGTCTTAGCAATGATATGAAAATATCTCTTTGAGAGGGACAGAATTAGGTAACATAGCGTTGTGTATGTTTCAGATCCTGCTGGGAGGCTGGTGGAGGTACATCTTCCCTCTAGTCTTGGTCCTCAGATTTTGATTGTTTTTGTATAAACTTTGTACACTTCATGCAGAACCTAAGGTGAGACCTTCCTTTCTTTTGTCATTTGTAGTCTTTTCCCTAGTCTGATATTTTCTGTAAACTAACACTTTAGTAGGAGTGGGAAGTCTTTAAGATTAGAAAAGGCATTTCAGTAGCTCCAGTCTGAAGCTCTAAGATCTTAGCTTACTACACTTCCTCTCATTTCACAGTTATTTCATCCTTGCTACTTTTCCTTTGGAAAGACTGACTGCTTTTTCAGTTTAATTAATTGATGAACGTACAAATTTAGTCTAGTCCTTACATTTCCACTTATTGTTTTAATTTTCTCCCTTTTGCCTTTACAACCCCACACATAAAAAATTAGGACAAGAACAAAATGCAAAATTACTTTTCTCTTTCTTTGGCCTAGCTTCTCACCATAGTCTTTCATCTTTTTCTCTCTTATGAAGAAATATAAGTCTGATACCTGATTGTCTTCTAGTTTCTCCATGCAGCCCACTGCATGCGTCCTATCTCCTTCCTATTCTATCTTATTTCTCCATTTCTCAGTCTCATTCAGTTCCTCATACACAATATAGTTATGTGTATGTTTTCTATTTTAAAAATGCTATATTTCTAGTTGCCTTTACAACTGCTTGCTGTCTTTCATCCCCTATTGCTAAGATCAACAAATATTCATATACTGTATCTAAACAATTGAGGCCTTGTACTTTTTCTTCCAGTTCTGTTCTCCAATTTCTTGCCATGTTCTGGTATAAGTGCATTCTTGCAAGGCATACTTCACATGCTCTCACCAACAGCCTTTTAAGGATTCCATTTTCTCACTTTGGACATTGACTAATCGCAGTCTAATGCATAAGCACAAATTCAGTTAATTTGTTTCACTGATGCTTCATACTGATTATCTGCATTTAGTTTACTACAAATTTATTTCATATGCGAACTAAAATTTCTGTATCTGTAGAGGGTCAGCTCAAGCTTAACATGATCAAACCAGTTTATTAGTCCTTCCCCAAAGCCTTCCTCACTTCATAATTCATCCTGAGCAATATCACACTCTGCCTCTTCAAGCTGTTAGCCTCAGAATTTTTTGCAATTCTGACCTCATATAAGTTTTGGTATTAGTTCAATGCTTAGGTATTGTTCATTATTTCTGCATAATTAAAATAATTTTGTCCATTTACAAAGCAAAGGCCCCTATTCCCATCTTGTTGTATTCTTTTTTTGCTTTCAGCCAACTCTTTCCTATGCTGTTTTTCTCAAATGAGCACCTATACACAATGTTTCTGCAAAGTCATTTCCCTCATTCAGTACTTGGATATGTCTAAGCTTCTGTACTAACTTAAATAATTTGCACGCAATTTTCAAGCTCTTTGTAAGTTCTCCCTCACTACATGACAATATGGTATCCTGCCCTTAACTGGTCCACAACATTAGCTTCCATTTGACAGAGAATCATTTATAACATTTTTACATATTTAACCTCATGCTGTTTCTCATACTTGAGAGGAAGTCCCCATGGCCATCCAAATATGGCCATATATGCTAATATATCATCCTCTTTCAAAACTAGAAAATGTGGGATGTGATTCAGTGGCTGAAACTACCATCTGTCTTGCTGAAGAATATTGTGTCCTTGTTTTACTTATCTCTTTTTCATATTTTCATTCTAAGCTGGAGAAAGGTTTTGGTGAAATTGTTTTGAGTTTGTATTTGAACAGCATCAAGCCCAACTGGGATATGATCTTGAACCAGGACTCTTACACATAACATCAATATAAATCGTTGTGGTATTATATTTTTATGCCAGAAGGTAGTCTCAAGCCTAGTTCCTTGTCCTTGTGGGGAGCTATGTGCCACAAATAGACATGTGAAAACTGGAGAGTTTTAAAAAGAAATGGCTCAGAAAATAGATTTTGTCCTGAGAAATCAAAGGGAGAAGCATCGATTTTGTTTTGTTGTTATATCTGCATTCTGCATATTTGAAATTGCAAGGCTGCAGAGGAAGTCTAGCTTCCTTTATGTTTCCTGTTATGCTGATATCTCAAAGTGCATAGAGTAGCAGACCTGACCAAGCAGAATACAGTGAGATGAACCCCTTTCTGGTGATAAACATTACAAGCTTTATCCTTTCCAAGAGAAAAACTAATATTTAGATTGATTAATTGTCTTCTGAAATATTTTTGTGTATATCATGTTATTCATGTTACTATGATCATTAAATCACACTGTTAAAAGTTAATTTCATACACCAAATTTTGTATTTATATTGACAAATGTTAGTTACACAGATCTGATTCTAAAATGAATGAATACTGACTAGTTCGTATAGACTGACTATCCTGTAATTAGTAGAATCAATAATTTTGAATAAATCACATGCTTTCTTATAAAATATTTTCAAATGGTAAATTTTGAAAATTTATAAATTGAAAAATTGTGCGTATTCTTCCTTATAGACATCTGGAAAAAAATTTTTACCTTCCTACCACTTGGCATTCAAATTTATGGGATTTTTGAAAGTGTGAATAACGGTAAATTTTTCTTTTCTGTCAATGAAAGACAAAATGCTTGCTTATTAATCAATATAAGAAATTTTTCCAAGATTGTCTCAAGTGCTTATCAAAACATTAAGGGATTGTCTCAAGTGCTTATCAAAACATTAAGGTTTGACAATGTTAACTAATTCTCAAATGTTTTGTTTCAAGTCAGACAATTTCTAGAAACCAGAATATATTTATCAGATTTTTTTTCTTTTCAGTTCTCCCATTCAGTCAATTTTCACTATCACTGGCTAAAAGCACAAGATCACATGTCCTAATGTACATATGAGTTATTAACTTGGCTGGTGTTTCAACCAGAGAAGCTTCTGTCTGCTGGACCTTTGCTTTTACCAGGAGATCATATGGCATATGATGCATATACAGTCTATTTAACAAGGAGCTCTCTCACTACAGGGATCTTCTCATCTGAGGAACAATCATAAAAAATAAACAGAGAATCTTTAGCCTAAATGCCATCTGAAAAACCACCTACATTTTTGGTTATCCCAGCAAATTCATTAAAGTTTCTTGTATACATTATGATGTCCTCACTATGATTTACAAATATCCAAACAGGTTTGAAAGAGATAAAAAAGGGATAAAACCGATAAATAATAAATCTTAGATTAAGTAAAGAAAAATTTATCTTGTGGTGAAATAAGAAATAAGTCTAAATTTTCTTAGATTAACTGCATTTGTTTTTGCTATTATATTAATTTATTATAGAAATACAGTGATGATGGAAGACATGCCATATTCCCCATACAGTGATATTAGACCAACCTATGAATATACTTTTTACTACCCTAGTCTTGTAATACTTCCATGTTAATTCCTGCAAATATAGCAGTGGACTAGCCTGTTTTTTCAGTATTACAAGTACTCTAAGCAAAGGGCAAACATAGTAACACAGTATTAAAAGTATGACTGGCACACTTACCCTTCATTCAGTCTATAACCAGTACAGCTGTTACAGATGGAGGAGAGGTATTAGAATGAGGATCACTAATGTGTGTGTCCTTGACACTAAGTAAGGAAAATGGCTCCCTATTCAGGAGTGTTGGCAGGCACTAAACTTCTTGAATGAAAATTAATCTTTTCTTATGCTAAACTGGCAGCTTGTTTTAAGCAGGCAATGGAGGAAAGAAAGACTATTGCAAAATTATGGTGGAATGTGATCCTCTCCAAGTGTCTCTATATCTGAAGCAGATGCCAAAACAGAAAATAAGTCAGTGCTTAACAGTTTTAGAAGATCAGGTCTGAGCTGATCTGGTCTGACCTGATCTGACCACATCTGACAGCAACCCATTGCTGTTAAGGTTCATGTTATATAACTTAAAATTGCATAGAGTAAGGGGGAAGGTGGCAGTGTACCATTAATGATGGATGATTTGGATTTTCTTTGACATCCATATAATATAACAAATCCTACATTTGTTTTTAGTGGTATATAATTTTGAGGCTGCCATTAGATAACCAAGTCTGAGTTCTTATAATCGAGACATCATAATGCTTCATTTTTATGCATATATTTTCACCCTAATGGTTAAATTCATAGGAAGTACATTTCTAGCTTAGTAGTCCATTTGTAATCCAGAAATTATTTAGTTTTCTTTATCAGATTGAATAACTGTTTAAAGTTAATATTGCCTATCAATGTGGTTTTTTTCACATCACAGCCATCTCTTCAACTTCTAAGTTAAATAGGTTGATAGATTAAATGTTTTATTTTCAGTCATGTCTGTTACAACTCAAATAATTTTTCATGGATTTTTCTCCGTACTATTTCCAATCTGAAAATATATATCCCTCATTATAGTATGCATGGGCAAACAGAGCAATCAGATGTGGCTCAAAAAGGTTCATCTATGAGCAAGTAAGAGCTAGATATAAAGCATAACAAGGATGCAATGTAAAATTAGTGTACATTTCTGATTTCAGTAATCTCAGCACTAAGGAAATATTTTTCTGTTTATTTATTTATTTATTTATTTTGTTTGTTTGTTTTTAATGCATCTTTTGGAATAAAAATGCTGCAGTTAGCCATTGCAGACAGAGAAGAATGAATGAAGATCTAACAATGAAGCTTAAAGCTTGGTTGCAGAAGTTGTAAATCCCTAGATACCACAGCCAAATTGCTATTGCAATATTTGCACTGCAAATAGTAGTCAAAAAGGGATTGTTAATTTGCAGTGGAATATGGATTCCCCTCTGCCCATGGTAAGGGTGTAAGGGGTTTCAGCAGTCCAGATTCCTAAGGAAACTATGTAGATCTCAGAACATTCAAATCTGCCAAAACTGAACCAATAATACTACAATATGATGAGAAGAGACGAGGTGAAAGAGTTCTTTTCTTTTTCTCTTCAGTTCATCTTGCATAATGGTATTCTGTTGGAAATTTATCACCTTATCACTTACTTTATCATTTGTGGATTAATTTCTTCCAATATGGTGGGTTTTTATATTTATGCCCAGCTTTTCAGTGAAATTTAATAATCCTACTAGTGTCACCAGTCAGTGGATCCTTTGCAGACTGCTTTAACCTATCGTGAAGAGTTTATCCAGTATTGTTCACTCTCACTGGCACCTTCCACATTTGACACATGTAAAAATTGCTTTGATGGATGATCTAAAATAGTTCCGTTGGTAACATTTGAGAAGAGAAACATTTTATTGGAATCTGAAAGATTTTGCTTCCTGTTCGTTCAGTGTTCATGAAAGGAAGGACAAACTGACAAAGAAGGCTATTTCAGAGTCTATCAAGATATCAAAGTCTTATTGCTACAAAGATGGCTTTACAGTTTTCATATGTGTGACTGCATAAACTGGACCCTCCAAGCAAAAGAAGAGAAACAGATGGTCTATTCTGAAATGTAAAATTGCTACCACATTGTGAGAATATTTGGAACAAACACATAAGAAATAATACTTTATTCAAATATACAGTTTTATACATTAAGATATCAGTAATGTTTAAAAACTTAAGGCACATACTTAAGCTAATTCAAGGCTAAAGGAGATCGAGAAAAGATCCTATATCTCCATGTTTGACTTGAACAAGAAACATCATCGCATCTTTGAAAGTACAGATGTTAATTCTATTTTATTTTGAATGCAAAGATCATGAGGCTAGAAAAATGCACAGAATATTTGTGGCATCTCTGTTAGAAAGACAGCTCTGTGTGGTAATAAAGATGCAGAAAAAAAAAAGTTGAAAAAATAACAAATGGGACACAAGGACACAATATCATTACCTAGATTGCCTATGTAGCAGAGTATAGAATAAATGCCAAGTTAGGATAAGGACCAGTAGCATAACCAGGCTCAAATAGAGGCCTATTATGATTACAGTCATCTATCACTGTAATTAATGTGTTCTTACCAGTTTTTGAGTAATAGTAGGCCTTCTTGACCTAGCTGATTGTTATCAGATGGTCTTCAAGATTGTGTTTTTAGTAGCATGTAATAGATTCGCCAAAAGATTGACTGTGGCTCCTTTGCAAATGTGTTTCAATGCCACTCTGCTAAAGATTCAGTGGTTTACATAAGCTATCTGCAAAATTGCAACTCTTCTTTCTACCTCATACATTGTGAATATTTAGATATTCATAGACAATGTAAAGAAAAAAATCAGACTGGAAACCTACACTACACCACTGTCATGTTGCTACTCTTGAATTAAGCAAATTGTTTTACATACTGGCAGAAAAGAGTCTGGATATCAAAGATGAAAAAATAGCGTGGATTTATATATATTTCTAACATTACACTAACTAACAGAGAACGGTTATCTAACAGATATATCTATATCTAACAGATAACTGTTAGATATATTGTAATTCAGCCCCCATAAATATGCCTGGCCATCACCATTTGCTCCTAAAATCAGGCATTAATGCAATCTTTCCATATGATGGTATTTTCATAATCCCTGCAAATTATGCTTGCTGTGTACAATTCAAGGATTAAAATTAAACAGATCAGGTTGTAAAATTGCAAGTTTGAGGAGAAAAACACTTCATTTTTCTGACTTTTCACATGCAGCAACCTTGTCACTATGGTGTGCAGTAGACCAAATTAATGATGCAGATGAGTAAGGCCAAAATGTCTCACACATGTTAATTACCTTCATTAAGTTGAATATTCCAAAATGTTCCAAAATATTTTTTACATATAATAAAAGGAAACATCTGGCACTCTTCTGTCCTCTCCTGAAAGGAATCAAACTCTTCTGTGCTTAGAGTACTTTACTTACTAAATGAGCTTGGAATTGGCTTCTACACTAGGCATAAAGCTCATGCATTTATGTACATGGGTATGTACACTGAAGCACAAACTTACATGTACACTCACATGAAAAACCGGAGGAACAGGACAGGTATTATAAATTATAATCCATCTGGAGTGGGATTGTGGCAGTGCAGTACTTTTAAGATTTGTCATAAATCTCCCGTTTGACCCAAAAGGCCTTACTTTATTTAATATCAAAATCTTGACATAATTTGTTGCCTTAACGTTGTTCTGTATTAATAACTGGGGCAGTGATCCTTAAAAGCACAAAATACTTATTAAAATGGGGTAATTTGGACTATTTCCAAGTGTATTCCAACAAATATTATTGCTTTAATAGCTACAGTTTTGTTCTATAGGACTTTATTATGTTATGAATTTACCAGACATATTCTCAAGGTGTAATGAATAAGATTCAGGAGGGCATTTTCTCAGTGTTAAATTGCTCTGGTTAATAACATCTATCCATTGCCAAAGTTACATGTAAAACATAGTAAGATAACCCTCTTCTTTCAAATCCGAAATCATAATTTCATGTTTTCCAAAACCATGAAAATGTAAAAGGTAGTTTGGGGAGTTTTCGGGGTTTTTTTTGCCACAGGTAGCTTCGGAATAATTACACACTAGTCTGTAGCAATTTTTGGTTCTGGAACTGCAACATGGTGTCACCAGACTTCTAGCATTCTGGTGGGGATCAAGATCTTAGGCTGACTGTAGCTTATTCCAATGAATGCTGAGAGATTATTTATCATTTAGATATCTCTGGTCCAAGCCACTGCAAGTATTTTTATAATAGAACAGAACTTTTACCTTGTGTGTTATATCTATTTGTGAACTGAAATACAAGGGCTCTCTTGAAGAACTGACTAATGTTTTTTGTGCTGCCTAACAGGCTATCATTGTCTTTTTACTCTGACACAAGGTTTAAGTGCAAGTTAGAGTGATTCACAGTGTCTTTCTGCACCCTGAATTACCTCTATGTAAAATGGTGATGATACTTCATTTCACCCACACATTAGTTAAACTCCAGACTGTTCTAGGCAGGACAGTATTATCAGAGTTTTCAACAAAATTGCACCACTTCTTTTTTCCAGTATAATTAATAGGTCATTCTTTTAAATAGATTAATTAAATAAATGAATGAAAGAATGCATACTATCTAATTTTAGAAATCTAAATTTAGCATTGAGTCTGAGCAAGTCATCTTCATTTCTGTCATAAATGAGAGGTATAGACTCCCGGAGGGTGATTCATCCTATCCTAAGATAAGTGTCTAGCACAGGTGGAATGAATCGCCATCTCTCCCTTTCCCTGTCCCTACCATGAGCAGAGGAAGCTTGTTGACTACATGTGTACCTCTTCACAGCTTAATGTAGCTGAAAGAACTGTACTTTTTGAGTATATTTTTTTAAAATATCATGATTATTCTTTCTCAGAATCATTTGTAGTAAATAAAAACCCAAAGAGAGATTCACCAGCTTCAAGTTTCAGATAACACATAGTTAACATTTAAATGTATCAAGTGTTGACATAAGAAATGTGTACTGCTTTGTAGAAATGGAATAGAATTATTTGAGGGACAATGATAACTATAATGGATATCTGAGTTTAGACTCACTTTATCTTCACTTATGTTTTTGAAGAACAGAGCTTAATACAGCCAAATAATTTTAGACTTTTATTTCTTTTCAGATTCGTTTAAAACTCCTAGTTGTAAAAAATGAAGCTACTAGCATTACTGAAAATATTCACCTACTATAATCACTGTGTTAGTCAATAAATTAAGGTTATAAAAATTAGTTGATGCATCCACCTGAGGTACAAAATTTGGAGCTGCGTTTTCAAGGTGTCTGCTGGCAGGATTTCTTAGTTGTAATAATTTTGGCTGACTTTTTGCTCAGTGACCTTAACAACAAGTATCATGCTAAAAATGCTTTTGCATTATAAGAAATAAAGAACTAAAATATTTTTATTGTTTAACTGCATCAAAAACTATAAATACATAGTACTATATTATCCCATCATATTAGTATATTCAATACACTAGCGGACAATTTACAGCAATTGGTTTGCTGAGTGTTTGAACATTTGCATTTTCAGCTCTGATACACTCGTTAGCACAGTTTTAAGCTCATACTTTTTTGTATATCTCAGTCTGTTACTAAAACATAGAAGTGTATTTCTTTGAAAGGAATGCACAGAGGTGCACTTCTAAGCTTCAGGCTTCTTTTGGGTACTGAAAATGCAATCACCTACCACAATACTGAAATTCATTCTTCCTTGAGTATTTATTTATTATTTGCAGTATCTTGTGTAACTTTGCAGTATATCACTGCAAAGATTGCCTCCAAATTCCTATCTGAGCTCTTGTAGAAGTGCATCATGAAACAGAGTTTTTGCTTAGTGATAATTATGTGGAATCTGTTTCATATCTGCTGATAATAGCTAATAAAAGCATACATTTAGGCAGCTGTCAGACCTCTACAGACAAACTGAAATCACAGCAATGCCTGTGATTTCTAGATCCTATTGCCCAGACCCTAAAGTATGGACTCTGCTCCCTTTGCATAAACATTTCTCTGACCTACAAAAGATCTAAAAAATTTATAGTTCAAAGCCTAAACAAAACAAAACAAAACTAAACGAAGTTTCAAGAAGAAACAAGCCCCCCACAAAAAACACCATGCCAAAACATGAAGGCCATACAGTCCAGTCAGTGCTCTCTGACTCCAAAGACATGATACTGGTTTCTGTGTGTGAGCCTTGCCTTGTCCTCTTTCTCAAAGGCTGGTGAGACCTTTCATTGTCAAGACAGCCCACAAGGATTACAGAATCACAGAATATTCTGAGTTGGAATGGATTACAAGGATCATCGAGTCCAACTCTTAAGTGAATGGCCGGTACAGGGTTCAAACCCACAACTGTAGGAGTTCTTCGCAGCATGCTCTAAGTGTGACTTACATTTAATTTCAAACATGGGATATGTGCAGCAGTAGATAGCAAAAGCTTGTGCATGAGGATTTTGAATCCCTCAAAACTGTTTTTAGTTAGCTTAAAGCACGTTACATAGACACTTACTTCCTGTGTACAAAACTGTTCTGTACTCTGTGTATATATTATTTTATCATTCTTTAAATAATTATTTGGTGAGGCTTCTCACCACTGCTGGGTTTTTTGATCTACTGCTGCATTCCTGAAGCAAATCTGATGTGAGGTCTTGCATCTCTTTTTCCAGTAAACATCAAACACAGCCCAAGTTCCACAGCTTTCTGTACCTTTAAACAGTACTAAATGACAAACAAATGCTTCATATTATCCAGATGTATAATGTACACTCTTCCCTCTCTGATCCAGACTCATTCCATCAAGAATACAAAAAGCAGGGGAGACTTCTAATGAAGCTGCTCTACTCTTTCTCTACTTATGCTTGCTTTGGTTACCCTTTCTATTAGTTCATATATTTCTAGTATCAGGTAAAGGATTGGTAGCGAATACCAGTAATTCCCTAAAGTCCAAGTCTAAGCTTTGAAGAGCAATTATCATGTTTTCAAGTGAATTGCTGTCTGCTTTGAATATGCTGTTTCCTCACGTGAGATTGTTTGGCCATCTGTTGCTTTTGATTTATCTTTTTTCAACTCTGTCTTTAACGCTGTGAGAACATATTTATGGAAAGCTTATTCATCAACATGTTTTTCAGTATATGTTTCAGTATGTGTTTCAGTATGTGTTTCCCTTGCACCATCAACACTAAGGACTCCTCCAAATTCAGATTTCAGCTTGCAGCAAATAATTTCTGTTCATAAATTTTATCTGTTGAGTTTTATGGGGTACTTTATGCGCAGCTTGCTTTTCTAAGAGTTAAATCAATACTATCATGTATTATCAAAAAGGGTGATGGAGGAGGAGGAGTGTTCTTCAGTCTAGCCATCAGTTTCTTTAGTGTGGCTTTTTGTAATTGTGCATTTCCACAATGTACTATGTTTAACTATCTCCCCATGATTCCTCCATCCCTTCCTCCCAGAAAAAACATTTAATCTCAATTGCTGTTGAACTGGTTGGAGCCTTTCTTTGTCTGTGTCTAGCCTGAAGTATGCTCCAAAGCTTACCCAACAATCCTGGTCCTGCAGCTATTCAGATCAAAGGCTGGAATGTGCTGAGGTTTCTAGCATATGCACCTGTATTTCTTTCCTAAGGAAACCAAAGTATGGACAAACTGGAAAGAGGAAGGAAGGGTTCTCGCTGTTGAACTCATATTTTTGAACTGAGCCATGAATTTTACATGTCTTCTGTGATCATGTATCTGCTAACCCCACCTTTGCTGTTCAGCTTAATAATCATGGCACAAATTATGTATATTTTATGCTCTTAGAAAAATAATGAGACTACCATTAAGAGAATGAATACTAGGAAATTTATATTAGGGGACCAGTTACCATTTTGCACCTTGGAAAATCTATATACAGGCTTTACATACAAGAAGCCTTCCCGAAACCATGCTATTAACTTTATCACTTTCAATATTACTAATTGCCAGCCCAGTTCCTGAACCATGTGAGATTTATAAGTTCAGTACTCTAGTGTATTTTCTCACCTTTTACTCCATCCAAATCTCACTTTCCAAAGGATGTTTTCTGATCAATGGAACAAAGATAACATTTCCTTTTATGACAAAAGTGAATAGGCGGGTGTTTATCGATTTTGAGTGGCTGATACATATTTCTAGAAATAATTAAATGGCATCAATTTGTATTTTAAATTTAAGGTTTGCATCCTTGTGAAATGTCCTTTACCGGGTATTCAATAAATATTTGTATTCTTAATCTGAGGAGCAAACACCTTTATTAAACTCTGGCATTATCCACTGAGAATGGATTGTTATATTGTGCAGAGATTCAAATTATATAATGTATACTAGTAAAAACTGAGTCAGTTAATGAAGCAAACATCCTTCAGTTCCTTGTTTCTTAGTAATTTATGAACAGCATGTCATAAATAAGTGTTCTGAATGCAAAAGTAGACCAATTTAAAAACCTAACATAACAAGGAATACAGATTTCTTGGGATGATGAAATGTGAAGCAGTACATTGTGCCTAATCAAAATCACCAAACAAGCAACCTGGGAGTATTAGAATACAAAAATATTCAATAGACATGGGGAGTTAGTTGTAACAAAAATGCTGTCTTGAAGCACTCAAAGAGGCAATAAGGTAATGCTAATGTACTGGTTTGTATAAAACTAAATTGTCCTTGATTAACTTCAAATTCAGGCCATACTATCTTCCTTTCATCAGAAGCTGGGGTCAGTACTCGATGAATGCAGGCATTCATAGTATTTCATTGTCAATATATTCACAGAAGAAACCAATGACTTTGGCCACAATCCCTGACAATGGAAAATTTCATTATTTATTATTACTATTTGTCTTTAATTTATAGGAGTCTGTATTTATAGAAGAATGCTAATCCAACTACCAGATTGTAAACCGTGTCCAAAAAAGATTCTTCTTTTGTAATGGGGAAAAAAAAAAAAAAAAAAAAAGAAAAGAAAAAAAAATAAAAAATAAAAAAAAATGTGTGATTTGTAAATTTAATACAAGAATGGAAGAGATTTTATTATTCCAGGTAGCTGTCCAGGAGAATTTAAAAAATCTGATTTTAAATAAGCCTGTCAGGTTCGATGAAGCATGGACTGTGAACATCAGGGAGGCTATTGAGAAAAGGTTTCTAGAGTCATTAGTTAAGATTACTCATACTTGGTAGTTGTGCAGTATATTTCTATCCCCTTCATACAGTTTTAAAAAAATTTGAATACTGTGAGCTTTTTTTTCTTTAAAAGTATCAGATTATGGATTCTTGAAGCAATAAAAAAAAAATACCACCCAAATGTAGAAAGTACATAAATTCAGATTCAGCCTGGACAGAAAATAGTATCTTGTTCACCACGGCTATGGACACATAAAATTTTTAAAAATCTAATGGTTTCTTGTGATCCCAAGGGCTGACTCTACAGTCCAATTGGTTGGATGTTGTAATTACAAACTGCAGCAGCATCCCAAGAGGCAATGGTAGGTTTCCACATGGCTGTTGCTTCAACATAACATGTTTTAAGATATGTTCTGTTAAAATAGGAGACAGTGGAGGGGAGAAGCTCATAGTTGCTTAAGTAGGATTTTAAGCTGGCAGCCTCCAAACCAGGCTGCAATAGCTGTAGATGAGGACATCACACTGTTAAAATTAATGACTTTAACAACATCTTTAAAATTATTCTTGGATGTGTGGTCCCCTTAAGATATGTTCTGTATTGCGACCTTCTGTGTTATTGTAGATTTGACTATACAGGAAATTTCTCATGGTGAGGGAAGGGAGGGGCAAAAGAGAATTGTTTACTGTAACCACTTTATACCAGGTTTGCCAAAACCTGCCTTCTAAAATCTTTTCAAACATCCCACCTGTCTGCTAGGAAACAGAGGAGAGATTCCTTTTTTTCCCTTCACTGTGAAAAACCACAATGGGAATTTAAAACAAAATTAATTATGTCGTTATTTCTTGCTTTAGGTTATGACTATTAAAAACAAATTTTCCACTTTTCTTGTAAGTGTCATAATTCCTTTGGAATAGATCAGCTGCGCAGTGAAACTATTTTAGCTGAAGGACATGAGACATTCAGAGCCGTAATAACTTACTTCCAAGATTCAGGCTTTATGATCATAACTAATACTTATGGTACTTCAAATTATTCATTATTCCTCAAAGTATTTGAAAATTCTTGTCATTGCAAACAATATGACAACGTTCCTTGGTTAAAGTTCACAGCAGCTAAACTCCTACTCAATCAAATTTTCCCTTAAGTTATTAAACTGCAATTTTAAACATACATTGCAACAAGAACTGCATTACATAATGTCTCTCTCAGTCTTATAAGTGTAATTATGAGACAACACCTATTCAAAATATGAAACAGGAAATTTTGGGGTTTTTTCTCTGATGATATAGCAGACTGGAGAGGGAAGTCTTAAAGTTTGTCTCTTTAAGGGTGTGATCTGCATCCCTAGTTACTAATTTAGCATCAAGCAAGATGATGGTTTATTTAGAAGCAGCACATTGCCTTTAATAAACAGATGTTCCCTTTATTTAACTGCTGCCAGCAAAGTTAGCCCAAATAGATTTTTTTCTTTGTTACATAATGTTAATTTCCGGCCCTTGGTCATGGTGTTACTATAATCAAAACGTTCCCAATTAATATGTATTGCCATAAATTTATTAATTCATCTCTGCATGTCTCCATAATTTCCTTAAAGCACCGCAGCTAAGCAGCTGAGCTTCTCTGTCAAAGCTGTATGAGTAACAGTCCAATAAAGCCACACCTAGTTGTCAGTGGACCAGGATTTGGGTAAATATGGGCCAACCCAGCACTCATGTGTCTGGTGACTTGGTAAACAATGAAGCATTCAGAATTTTAGGGTCCTACCTACTGAGTGAATATGACCCCACCTTGCTATTATTGCTGTAACAGCAAGGTAAACAAAAAACTCAACACGCAATTCAAAAGAGCTGCCATTGGACCTACTTGAAAATAATTCTGTGCAATTGCTTGATAGGTTGCTAAGCAAATAAAGGCTCGGCTTTGTTCTACTTTTCTAGCCTCTAGGTAAATAACAAGCGTAGAAAAGCACCCACAAGTTAAGCAAATAAAGCTTTTAACTTTTAAAAATTATCTGTCTTAGATACTGTAGCAGATGTTATCTTGAATGTGTTACTGATTGCACCAGTTTATGAAAAATGCTTTGTTTTACTCTATCAGATTATATTTTATCTTTGTGGATCTTCAAGAGCTACAAATGTTTAACTTTGAACTTAAGTTAAAAGAATGACTAGATGTACTCTTAAAAATGGATATTTGTAATTTCTTCATTTTTTCATTTCAGTTCAAATGCTATCCACATATAGCCACAATATTGATGTAGCTCAGGACGTTAATACTTCCTAGGGATGGGTATGAACTAAAGTCCTGAAACTGTAGTTGGTTGATCACCTCAGAGGATTTGGTTCCACATACTTTTGTGATTGCTCTGTTCCAGATTTTCAAGGCTCAGCATCTAGCACAGCAGTTATGTTTGAATGAGCTCTCTTTCCAATTATAACTTTAAGGCTTCACAAAACCTCATTGGAAATGCTGCTCAAATTCTTCATTTGCATTCACTGACAATGCTGATATCTAGTGGGCAGAAAGATTTCCTCTCAAGCACTCCATCCACCCCTAACTAAGAGCATTCATTATAACAGTATTTCCTGACGGTACATAATAGTATCATTTTGGTTATTTTCTGCTCATGAACAGTTAAATATTTATGACCTGATCTTTCCAGCAGCTGAGCACCTCCTTCAAGGCGATGAATGCCATTGCTTTGATCAACATGCTATTTAAATGTTGCAAAGATGAACTGCTCCTGTAGTCATGCTTGCTCTCATGAAATACTGAGACCATGCCAGGGAATATAAGCAGTTCTTACTTTGCCTTTATTTCCCTGAAAAAACACACAGTGGAGCCTATGAGTGAGCTGTAACAAATGAAGAGTTCTATCTATCCTACATCCTGTATTCACTTACACCAATTCGATTTCTTGTTTGAAAAAGGGCTGGTAACAGAAGCATTTCCAAAATTAAATTGTAAGATTTTCCACATGACTGTAAGGGTTTCTCTTTCATGAATTCCCTTAACTAAAAGTATTAGAAAAGAAATCATACAGGCTGTAGGAACCACTGTGAGTCAAAAAAACTACTGGGAGTCTTAGAACTATAATACACATATTAGAATTGAGCAAATCACAGCTATATGGTAAGCAAACCAATGATCACAATAGCATATAGCTCTGCTACTGCAAACAGACTGCCCTTTCATTACATAAAATTGGATAGAAAAGCAAATTAGGCCACAAGTAATAACATAGTTCAGTTGTAATACACAATACAGTTCCTGCTTCACATTTGCTATACAGCTCTAGTTTCTCTGAGAAGGCTATCCCAAAGCCTCATTTTAAAGAAATGTTGATATTTGTTATATATAGAGATATTTTTATACCTTTATATAAGCTTTGAATAAAAGCAAGGTCTTTATGGAAGCAGACAATTAAGGAAAAAAGCTCTAAGCTTTGCTTTTCTAAAATTAATTATGAAAACAGAGTAGAGAGTTCTCTATTAATAGGCTGATTCCCACTAGACAGTAGCCAAAGAAGGAGACTCCCTTCCTCTAGTTAGAAAAAATAATATGACATCTCATAGTTTGCTGGCAGTTTACTCCTACATGGAAGAATTCAATCTATGGTCATTTTAAAATGGCCTTCTTTCTTTACAGACAGGGATCTTGGCCCAGATAAAGACTGAAAAAGGTGCACAGATCAAGGGCTGAACTATCTACTTTTACAACCGGTGCATACTAAAGAAACAAACAGATCAGTCCTGGGCGCATTGCAGTTCTACTGTTTTTAGGGCTTATGTGAATGTACGGATTTACAGGTGGTTTGCAGCCACTGTATGACTTTTGTCTTTAATTTACCAGCAAGCCTTGGTTCTGTTGTGGAAGGTAACCAACCTATAAAATGTTCACCCTATAATATGCCCATCTAGGCCATATTTTAGCTTCGCTTTATGCTTTTGGCTTCTTTGGCTTTTAGAGGCAGGAAAATATTGCTCGATAGGAAGGGTTATTTTTCGGTTGCCAGAATTCCTTTGCAGTTTTAATGGAAAGAAGCAGAACTTTTTGGGGAGAGCCAACATCTCATTTCCATTCCACTCTCATACAGCCACTGTTGTATCTGCAGGGCCTGCAGAATGTAACTGCTGCGGCAGGGCGAACAAAGGCGCCATTCAGCATGGAGAGCAGCTTCCCTTCCGCACCGCTCTCTGGCCGCGGCAAGCTTGGCTGGAGCACGCTATCTGACCCACACAGGATTCGCTGCCTGAACAAAACTCCCCAAGGACACCCCTTTGGCATCCTGAATTAGTCCAGTGGGATGAAGATTTCCTTTTTAGCACTGGCGTGAGTGCTGAAAGACAGCTATGGCTCGCTTTTGTTTCCCCACTCTATACATACAGATGTATTCTTTGGGATCCTACTTGACAAAACTATTGCTCGTTGGAGCTCAGGTGGCTGGTTCTCCTACTCCAACTGTGTCCTGGGATGGTATGTTTCAAATTCACAGAAGCTGTGAGAGGACATTGTTTCTAATCTGCCAGCTCTCAAATCCTATCACGGGGTCATTTCCTGACTTTTATGTCATTTAAATCCAGCCCCTTGAAAGTTCCCACCCCCTGTAACTTTGTAAACTAAGTAAATAAGTGATGTATTTTCCCATATTCCTAGTTTATGCACATAAAAGAAATTAGTTTACCATTTGGTTAAGAAAATTAATACTGAGGCAGTTGCTGATTTAAATAATCAAACTAGGATTAAGTTATAAACTAAGTGTCTAAAGAGAAAGGAACACATTATTCATAGTGTTGGTTCATTTTCAGATGCCAAGCTGATGAAAAGTACAAAAAATTTTAAAGCTTCATTAAAAGCTTAGCACTTTTTAGCAAGAGTGCATACCAGTCTTCAGCATATCTGTTTTTTAAAGAGAAAAACCAGGTCACAACTTTCATTTTCAAGCCCTAAATTACATAGTACCCATACTAGATTTGCAAGGCAGGCTTTTCTTCATAGATAAACAGCAGATATGGTTGAGAGAGGCAAAGCCACCTATAAGCACCTATAATGGTGACTATAAGCACCATTTCAACACAGAGCCACATTATGAACTATGTCAGTACAACATCAAAAAACAGTGATTAAAGGGAAAAATAACCAAGCTAGGATTAGTTGACCAACTTTATTAATGAAAGATTAAAGCAAAAGAAGTTTATATTCTGGATTAATAAGGCCCAGTATGTCTGCAGTTTACTTCTTCATGTCATGAAAAGATACGGCAGAAATCTTCTCTCAGAAAAACCAATTTATCTCCAGTGACTTCAGGGATGTACCCTTTATTTAAATCACTATGATCAGTACAATTGAATGTACCATACAGTTCTAATTTGAGGGATAATGCAGACAAAGCTCTGATTTGTGTGGTATGTTGTGTTTCCTCCTTTCTTTCTCAAAGTAAAACTATTTTATTTATAGTCATCTCCACAAAATATGGATTTCAGTAACAGATGAGTCACAAATGATTGGTGGTTCCGTTCAGATAACATACAGAAGTTCAGCAGTTTCCAGAATCTACCTGATTCATCCAAACTTCTCCAGCTGGGAAATGAGATGGCAATTTCCTAAAAACAGTCTGTCTTGTGACTTTGTAGTGCTTCCTTGTTTCATTCAGGTCAGGCATTTCCGATTTCAGTTCTGGCTGAAACAGAGAAGTGCCAAGACATAACTTTGCAATAGCTTACAAAAAATTTTTAATATATTAGATATGCTCCCCATTGGTTTGAATTTCATGTTAATTCTATTCTAGATAGGTTGATCTAGCCCTTTACACACAAAAGTGTCCCTATTACTAACCAAATCCCTTTTACTGACCAAATATATTTTGTCCAGCAGCATTTTTCAAAAACAAAGAAATTTGAATTGAATGTGAAAACTAGCTGGCATATAATTGCACAGAAAGATTCCTGGACTGTTGGCAAGTATTTTTTCCCAGCACTTTTTAACCTAGCTCTAAGTTGTGCTTATCCTTAGACTAATTGACATGGATAGCTTTATTAAGAGTGTTGGTACTCTTAAAGAAGAGTCATTTACACTACAGCAAACGAGGCAGAATGCTGTTACATCTTACCTGGCAATATTCTCTTATATTAGGAAGACCTATAGTTGTGTGAATAAGGATTTTTGGAACAATTGCATCAGGATTCCTGTCAAAAAATTGGAGAATAATCTTGATCAGTAATATTGCCTAAAACTTCTGACTTTTGATTTATTTTTATTATATTTCTTGTATTCACTATAGGGAAATAAATGGTCCTCATCTGCAATTGAAATGGGTTGGACATTTGCATAAACTTATTTGAGTAATCAGTTTTTAAAGCCTTAAGAATCAGCTTCCAGAAGAACGAAGATAAATTGCAGAGAAAGCAGTTGAATAAAACAACCCATGGATGTGTGATATATTTTGCATTATTTCATTGTAATATTCCTGTTTCCTGTATTTTGACATAAACACATACACAAATGTATTTGGACTTTCATTCCTGAAATACAATTTTTGCAGCCTGAACTTTGAAGTCACACACCTACACTGCTCTTAAGCAGTGGTATCTCACACAAGTGTCCAAATAGAATTCATATATAAAACTTTCTGCTAAAAAACCCTGATGATATGGCAGCCTTACACTTGTAGGATGTCAGTGAATTCTAGTGGAATTTAATAGAGGCAGTGTTTTCCAGCTATACAAGTGCCTGCAAATTTTGTTACCTGCAAAGCTGGCTGATTGTTCTGACTTTTTTCCTTCTTCCCTCATACTTTTGAATGATTAACACAATTTGTTTTAGGTGTTTGAACTGAAGAGGTCTAGGAAAGAAAATAGAGTTTGAATAAGGAAAAAAAAGCTAAAATATAGATAGAATTTAAGAAATTATGCAACCAATATGATTTACAGTAGTAAAGAATTCTTAAAGGGCCTAAGCAGCTGCAAATGACAAGGAATTAGTCTTCCATACTACACCAAGATATAGAGCATAACCTAATGAAAAGTCCATCCACTCAGTTTCATTCTCTTCTGACCTTTCAGATTATCTATGAATATATTTAATGCTAGTTGTTTACAATCTTTGGGGAAAAAATTCTTTTGTTAGACATTAAATAAATGAAGGAAAGCAGTAATCATGGAAATGTAAGCTTTTGCTGGGTTGTCTACTAATTACTTTTAAAAAATTACTCTAGGACCTTGTACCATCCAAAGGTCTCCAAGTCAGTGACAGATCATCTAATATTTCTTTGAAAAGATTTTTAATATTTCTTTTTAAAGTGCTAATTAATTTCACCTTTTCTATTTTTTTATTTCATCAAAATTCTTGGCCATCAAAAGAAAGTTCCTAGCAAATGTCATCTTGATCACACTAAAGCAAGAAGCTGTGAAATAAAACCAACTTTGCTTTTTTGTTAGCCTGGTGAAAACTTTTAAAGAGCAGTCAAGAAGCAACTTCTTTTTCTGTTTTATTATGATAGGTCTGGCCTGCAGAACTATCACGGGGTTTTATATACCTCAGAGCTAGCTGAAGACTTTATACCAAAATGTTTTGGGCATTTTTTAACCTTATAGAAAACATAGTGTTGTAATATCCTTTTTATATTTTTTTCAACAGGAGAAAAGCCTTTATGTAGAATCCTTTCCATTTCCCATTAGGAAAATCAAGAAAAGTATCCTTTCCAGTTGACTGAATATGAAACCAAATATTCTGGTTTGCTAAAATAATCTGAAATGTTTCATTTGAAGTCAGTACATGCTGAAATCAATATCCCTCTGCAGCTGCTTTGCTATACGTCTCATGCATATTCCCTCTTGCAGTCTAGTGTTTTTTGGTCAAACTCTCTTTTCCAATGAGATGGATGATACTTCATCAAAGACACATGACCTGTTTATTAAGTGGAAGGCTTCAGTTTGGCCATATGAAAATATTTCATTTTGAAAATGCTGAAATTAAGTATTTCCTTATTTCTGCACTGGAATTTTTCAAAATAACACAACACAATAAATAGGAATTTCAGCTCTTGTTTCACC
This sequence comes from Rhabdornis inornatus, assembly GCA_013397075.1. Classification (NCBI taxonomy): domain Eukaryota; kingdom Metazoa; phylum Chordata; class Aves; order Passeriformes; family Rhabdornithidae; genus Rhabdornis; species Rhabdornis inornatus. The sequence goes on along the minus strand of VWZS01007385.1, from coordinate 439,140 downwards.
CTGAGATGAAAGGATGTATAGCAATATTATTAGTCTCAAACATATGACGGTCTGATTTTCATTCAGATCAAGCATGATTACAAAGAATTTCCCATCCTACTAGTACAAACTAAATTACTTCATTCTGTGTACTTTGGTCCCAAGTTTGCTCAAGAATCCCATAGGTTTCCATGAGGTTTCCAGAACCAGAAGAAGGCAGCATTTTATGTTTCTTGAATTAGTGCCTGAGTCTGTTCCCACTGAATGGTGTGCATGTTTTGTCACCAGCTTCAATGAGAGAGGATTGTCTTAAATGAATATTTATGGGTATAAAAGCAAAGCCACTGGGTATGTGGTTATCTCTCAGTAAGCCACATCCTGCTGTGATTTTTTGCTTACACAAATTATAAATGGCTACTCTTTAATAGAATTCAGTTATCCAGATTCATAACAAAAGAACCTTTTAAAGTGGAAGTGCTTTTACTCACTTGTGTTTGAAGTGGCTTGCTAACATGGCTTTGATAGGGAGGAGTAGATCACTAAAAACCTGTCTTGTTATAGGGTCTAGTCCATCTTCTGATCAGAGAAACAGCATCCACGAAGCTATTCCTTAGCTATTTCGGATGAGGTGTTTAAAAGTAAAACAAAATATAGAATGTCCATTGATCACAAGCAGTACCTACATGTACTGTTGAGTTCAGTTTGCTTTTTCATTCAAAACAGTTTCTCTGTAGAAACCCAGTAACATCCCTAACTTTAAATCTTTGGGACTTAGTGAATCTTACTTATCATATAGCCCTTCCCTTCCCTTCCCTTCCCTTCCCTTCCCTTCCCTTCCCCTCCCTTCCCTTGTTCTGCAATGATTACCAGAAAAACTGTCATTAATTTTGTGAAGATTATTACTTAGCACATAAGTAGTACTAGCACTACAGTACTCGTATTGAAAACTGCTCTGAGTGAACTTCTGGATATAGGACTGAAATTATTTTACATGTGTCCCTACTTTCATTTTTCAAAAAATATTTCTTTCCAAGCACTGCCAGCTTCACTGGAAAGCACTTCATGTTTACCATTATTTGTTCTTGTCAGATAATTTTCAAGTTCTCCTGAGGCAGAACTTACCCAAGAAATGGGACTTGAGATTTCATTGTGCATATCATTACCATTTCACAGCAACAAAATGCTGTCTTTTCATTCTTCTTTAACACCAAAGAAATGTATTTCTGACAAGCTGAATTCCCATGGCTAATGTTGTGATTGACTACACCAAGAACAGCAGCCTAATTTTATTCATGTTTGGCAGGATGCTTCTGGATAGTTTACATGACTTAAAACAGACACTTCTGTTTTCTTCATTGAACCCTCCAAGTAAAAATAGAAAATCATAAAGTTTTCTTTATCCATTCTGTGATATAGTGGTAACCATATAAAAGAAAATACTCACCCACATTAAAAATAAGATCAATGCAATAATATCCTATATTAATTTTCTTGTAACATATTGCTGTAATTATGTCAGACCTACATTTCTTACTGAAGTCAATTTATAGCCCCACACACAGAGACACAAAATCCTTTAAATTTTCCTTTTAAAGGAGCAAGATATTCAAAGTTTTGAGCCTGGATTGACTTTAGCGCTATGAGCATCCCCTAAAAAATTTGAATAATTGGTAAAGAAAGCTACCTATTCGTTTGTGACTGGTTGAGCTCTTTTGCAATCTGTTCTATACTGTTCTATCCTTGTTTTCTTCTCTACTCTGGCTTTTTTAGACTACACTGCTTGATTTCATCACCATGGAGCATCAAATAAAACCTGGATGATATTTTTACCAGCTATCTTCTCTTTCTTTTATACTTGTTCTCTGTCTCTTTTTTCTGTAGGAAGAACAACCAAAACAATAACAACCAATAAGATAATTCCAAATCTGTTAAGTTGCTGATTTTATGGTTTTTGGGGTCTCCACAGAGAATTTCCACATACATTTATATGAGTATTTATAATGATGGAAGACATTTTTCTCGGTTTCAAAGTTACACATTTCAGTCTCGAACATTTTCTGCTAATGAAAAGAAGTCTGAGTTTAATGAAATCAATTTTGTGTTACCTAAATCTTCTCAGTACAAGCCTGCTGAGTCCCCAGTTTCAGGGGACCATGGTTCCACAATTTCTTGCCTAAATCATTCCCACAGAAGCTGTGGTTGTTTCCAGCAGAAGCCAATGTCTGCACCACTAAAAAAAAGACTTGAGGAGACAAAAGAAAAAGTATCACAGATGGTCATTTTGATTCTTGTCCCCATTTGATGAAACAGAGCACAGCTGCACTCATCCAGTGACAATTTCAGCTCAGACATGTTGTGCTTCTGCAGCTTCAATGGGAGTGCACCTTCCCTGGTTGTGTCTGTTGATTGGTACTCAGACAGTACGTGCTGATAGAAACATTGGCTGGGAAGGCTCATGTCAGACTGTGGCAAGCAAGGAGGCAACACAACAAGCTAAAACCACAAAAGGAGAACTCAACTGGAGCCTGGTTTTCAGTTCTGCACTCTTAATACCACATGTTGCTTGTCCTTAACTCTAAAGCTGCCGTGTCGATTGCTTTTGTCTTCTGGCCTTGTTGTTGGTAATAACTGGATTATACAGGGTGAACTATAGAAGCATTTGAAATCTAGTTAAAGATACACTTAGTGAAGAGGAAAATGCTGTGTGATTGCAGATTCTCTACTTGCTGAAGAATATCATTACAATTCATTTTGATAACAACAGGGGCTGTGCTTGTCCAGTGCAAGTACCTATATTTATTCCTTGCTATGAAAATATCAGATCAGAATTTCCTTTATCTTAGTGTTTTTCCACAGTTTCCAAAATGATTTAGACTGTGAAATTCAGACTTAAGAAGGAATTTAAGGCTTCATATATTTCAGTAGCTGCTTTTGGCAGCCATGTCTATGCACTGTTCAGAGTTGACCATAACCACTGTGCAGAAAAGGTATTTAACAGTTGTAGTGTCATGTAACATATTTCAAAACTAAAATACCTGTGACAGATACCCTAACACAGTCAGAATTATTAGTATCAACATTTAATTAAGGATCAAATTTACGAGGCTCTTTCAACTGGACAACTAATTTAACGAGTTGCTGTTACAAGTTGAAGTAATTTACACTTCCTTAATTTGACAGAATTAGGCATATTTTTTCAGAAAATACTTACTACCTGCTCAATTTCTTTTTTATTTTAAAGATTTCCAGCTATTGTAATTTTAATTTGCATATCCATGGTATGCAAAGTTCACAATTATTTTTTATGCTGGTGCATCAGTGTAGCAGATGTTTTCTCATTTCATAAAGCTTACATGTGTGACTAGATTTAGTTCAGCAGTTCTATAAAGCCAATTCCATTGAGTTGATTACTTATCTAAATGAAGCATGGCTTTAAAATAATCATAATCACGTGCTCCATGGTAAATTAGTGACAAAAAATGGGCAATATTTTCACCTAATAGGGTTCAGAGAGTTTCTGTTACTTTTCTGACTAGCTTGTGCTTTTATCTTTTACCCATGAAGGACAGCTTTGTAGAGTCTAATGACCAATCAAGGAAATAATGCCTGTTTAGGGGCAATTTTAAAAGACACCTGGAAAAAGAAATGTAAGCCCTCAGGTAACTTAAAGCAATGTAATATGCTTACATGACTGTGGCATTTGTAAAAGTTGAAACTACATGGAGAATGCTGTGTCTTCTGTCTAACAAAAACAAAACGAAACAAAAAAAACAAAACAACAAAAAAAATGAATATATTTTTCCTGTCTGTGTCTTATTAAAATTAAATGCAGCAGCAAATGCTAGCTATGGACTTAGATTCACCTCAAATTCCTTAAGCAGCTTTAGGACAGGTTAAGCTTGATGGTTTTGCTATGCAGAAATTTGTGAATACTTATTTCTTGCCACATGCAGGAGAGTTAAAATGAACTACAAATCTAAGTGTTCAGACTGCCATGTTCTCAATGTTTTCCCATTATATTGGTTCTGGTTCTCAAACTTCCAGAAACCTTGTCTCTCTTTAGAATATGCAGTAAGATTGTGTGTTAAAATTCAGTCTCTGCCCATTAGCACTCCAGAAACATGAGCCTTCTATAAAAGAGATTATCCCATACTTGTTCTTACACAGAAAACAGAAGTTGACTTTCTGTCAGTTGTGTTTGGGATAATGGTTAGTGACATTATTTAGGACATGAGAGATGGAGAACTAATGTCATTCTCAGCCTGAGGGTTTTTTAATCTACCTCTCTCTCCGCTTTGTGGCAATTCTGTAATCATCCACTGACAAAGCAGGGTGGGTGAGATGTGGTGATACTGAATTACCACAGAACCGCCAGACAGGAAAAAAAGATTACTCTACTCTCACTGTGTAAAATTCAACCAATTTATTTTACAGCACTGAATTGGCAAAATTAATAAGTAAACATAGACATTAATAGGTCATTTTGTGACTATTGTGACAGTGTAATAAAACCAGTTTACAATAATTACCTGTTCATATAATTCCCAGAAAATACTGATATTATTTAGACATCCAAAGCAACTAGCACCTTTGTATATTAGGCCTTCATTAACATAACATGACATGTTTAAACATGGTAATTAAGTATTTTGTTGCATGAAGAGCTGTGTAGCATCTGTTTCCCACGAGACATGATAGTTAGATGAAGAAAGTATTTTATAAAAACTTAAAAATTTGTTGTCTCCTTGTGCTTGTGAAATTAGAACAGAATCGTCATCCTCAGCTGTAAATGGAAAAGTTTAACAAATTATTTTTTCAAGTAGTTTATGCAGCTACAACAGTGGTTTGAAATTGGGCTCTCAGTGGAGAATCAGTGTGTCTTCCTCAGCAGCACAGAATGGTCCTGCAGTTATTTTCATCTGTGGAGAGTTCTTGCATTCAAAATTTCACCCATTAGTTTTTATTGTGTTTAACATTCTAGAATATACTTCTGCCTAAGCACCTTTTCAGTAATACTCTCTAGTTCTGCCTATGCCATATGTGCAGGAGTATGAAAGGATGGCAATACTCCAAACTTTAATATCGAAAGTGTATTATAATTCGTGCCATAAATGGGAGTATACATACTCAGTTAATTAAATTCTGTACTGTAGCCACCTGTGAAATATAATGCAGTGCTGCAAAGTTGTCTTAATTCTTCTTGTACCCTCATGGAGTCCAACAAATGGAGCACACAAAGGATTTTTTATCTTTTGAAGCAGTTACACCATCCTTCATTTTAGCGGATTACCAGCATTCATCTACTTTGGTCTGGGCAAGAAATCAATGTGACTGTCTATGGAGTACTCTGACTTCCATAATAAAGTGAAATTGTGAGTGAAAAACTGTAAAAGATACATGCATGTAGAAAATACCGGTCCCTTTCAACTCAGGTTCACAAAACAAATTGGATATCAGTCACAGACATTATGGTTTTATTGAGTTTTGGACAGCTTCTGTACATATCATTATAAGAAATATCATTTTCATCTGTGCAAGATTCTGATGTAATTTGCCTCACATGTCTTCAAAACTTACAAACAGAGAAGTACAATAATAAAAAAATCAAAATCTCATTAACCAAAAAAAGCTGTCAAAAAAGTCATTGACAGCTATTTTTTATCAGTCTTATCTGAATCATTGAAACACCTTCAGGCATCAGTTACAGATCCCTGCTCTGTTCTCCTCAGTATTGCATACACATTAACTTAAGACTGTACAAAGTTTCTTCCTGTTTTTCCATCAGATATTAACAATTTGAAGGGGATTTTTTCTCTCTTTGTTAGATTCATGTTAGCAGATCCCTACTTCTGTGAAATGAGTGAACTTATCTGCAGTAAAAAGAATCAGATTAAAAGTTCAAGGCTTATAAGAGCATCACCACCAATCTGTGGCACAGAGCACTGCTGCTGTGTGCAGGGGGACACGGTAAAATTAGTCTACTTGAGACAGAAAAATCCTGAGAACTCCTTTCTTTCACCTCTAGTTTCAGCTTCTGTTACCTAATCACGGGTAGGTCAGTTTAATTTGTATTTGATTGCTTCTCTGTAGTTAAAAGGATTCCTGATAGAAACTGGCATTTAAAATAAATCTGATCTCTGTAGTAGGCTACATTCTGGTCAGGTCATTGTTGGGAATGGGGAATGGAAGAATATCTAAAATCTCCAGGGCATTTAAATAAGGAAAAAAATGTAATGGGCTCTGTAAAAAGTTCAATATTGTAATACACTTGTTTAAAAGGCCTAAAATTGAGAGAATTTTCCTAAGTCTGAAAATTCAGTTAAATCTGCTGTAAGTTTGAGTAAGAAGATATTTCTTGATATTTATTCTCATGTGGTGGGAGAAAGGAAGAGTAATATTGACTGATCTCACAGGTGAGCATTCAAGATGAATAAACATGTTTGTATTAGGCTTTGATTATGTAAATTGATTTAGTAGAATGAAAATAACCAAAAGCCAGGCACAATGTAAGATTCTAGTAGCTTATGTGCATTTAAAGTTACTATTTGTTACATAAACTATCAGTTATTGAATTCTCAGATTTTTTAAAAGAAAATTAGGATATTTCAAGCTGGAGTATGACTCAGAACCCTGTCCTTAAGATCCTTTGTGCTGTCTGAAATATCCACAAAGCAACAGGGGGGACAGACTTTATATGAGAGGCAGCAAAAATGCTGTCAAAAGCTAACATAAACAAATATAAAATATAGAGAAAAATAAATGTGTTTTGCCATTCTGTATGACTCAGTGATGCATTATGTTTAGTAGTGTCAACCATATGTGTTTAAGGCAAAAATATGATTGTATTTCAGCTGATGCTTTTTCTTTGATTCTACAATATACCTGATTCCTGCACAACTCTGTATTATTCACTGAGACAAAGGATGACAGCAAATTAATTCAATACATCAATAAATTGCAATTCAATAAAATTCTTTCAATATATTTACTGCTAAAGACAGTAAGAACAAGATAATCAAGCTCCTTTCTACTTTCTCTGTTCATCTCTTTGGCCATTTTAANCTTCCCCCCCCCCCCCCAATAGCAAGCAATGTTGTACCATTTTTACTGTATTTCTCTGAGTCACTAAGTATCCTGAGAGATGATGGTATCTGAATTTGTCAGCTTGGTCCCCTCCTTGCATCTGACATAGTTTCAGTGTCAGAAACAGGAACAAAGACTTGTTTAAAACAAAAAGAAGAAAGTAGCAGGACTCAAAATTATATATGCATATTAAGGATGTGCTCAGCTGGGGAAAATAGTCTCTTCTCCCCTACATTCTCCAGTTCATCCATTTCTTAGAAAATCACAGCTATTCAAGTTCACAGTGATCTCTTTATTAGTTGGACATTCAGAGATTTATGGAAAGATGACAAATTTGACAAATAACATTTATAGAAAGATGAGACCAGCTACTTTTACAGATTTGATTTACTAAAAAATAGTGCTGACAGATGTTTCTTAGTATATAATCATCTAAATAACTAATAGGTTATTAGGGCAGAAGTATTAAAAGAGGAGTTATTATTTAATCCATTGCTACTACAATGGTTTCTATATTGCACCTCAGAGATGGCTGTACTGAAGTGATAGATATGTGATAGACATGAAGTGTCTAAGCCCTTCCAAAAGAGGATATAAACATTACTGCAACAAATAAAGAAAATTCTCCAGAATGAATGCCATTTAGAAAAGTGGCTTTCAAAAACATTTCTTCAGAAAACAGAACAAAAACAAACTAACAGACAAACAAAAGAAGACAATAAGTAATCAAAAAATAGTCAATAGATTTATTTTTCTTCAAAAGTAGAATACTGTGGTCTGGAATGGTTCTTACAAAATTTTTTTGTGTTCCTGGTATTTGTAAAACTTTCTTTGCTAATTGAAAAGTGAGTTCATATGCTATCACTTTCTACCATTTACAAAGTATAAAAAAATGTATTTTCTGAGACAAGGTCTTTACAGAAGATTGCTTACAAGATAACTTATTTAATGATTTAAATTCTATAAAGGAATGAGTTATTCCCGATAAGGCTTAGGTTTTGTAATAAAGCCTGATGACATAGTCAAAATCCTAAAATGAATATAAAAACAAAAAGGGCAAGGGGATAAAAATTGGCTATAAAGGCCTTAAATTTGAATTTTATGATTCAGTGTTTCTCATGCAGCAATTTACTATAACTGAAATGAGGACACTGTGTCCTTATATGACTGATGTTAATTTGGGTCTAAAACATAGGACATCCCTCATAATGAAGTATGGGTTTGGGTGTGTCAGATACGTGTGTGGCTTCATTTGAAATTAGCTCCACAGCCGAACATTACAGGAAAAGAATATGCTGAAGTTTCTTCCCATACCATAGCAGAGAATGTCACAAATTAGTGACTCATTGCCTGAGCTATATTTTCAGTTTCTGTTGGGTTTGGTCATCTTTCTCCTGTGTGGGAAGATGGCATGTCTGGTCTCCTAAGCCCCACTTTATGTGCAGTAACTGAGACACGGCCAGCTGCAAAGATGAAACAACTGTAAAATAGATCTCTCCTCCTTACTTTTCCAGTGGACCTGTGTCAGACAGCTGGAAAACCTACACTGAAATTGCATGGACTGTGTGCTCTTCCACACATGGTCTGTAACACAGAGAGTAGGTTCAACTCTTCGACACACCATACTGTGCTTCCTGTGTGGCTCTCAAGGCCCCTAACGGGGCACTTTGGGATATGGTCTAGTGATGAACAAGGCAGTGCTCGGTTACCAGTTGGACTTGATGATCTTCGAGGTCTTTTCCAGCCTTTATTTATGATTCTAGACACTGTACCGAGGCAGCGGACAGTCTGTTCTCCCAGGTAACAAGCAACAGGACAAGAGGAAGTGGAAGTTATGGAAGTTATACCAGGAGAGGTTTAGATCATATATTAGGAAAAAATTCTGCGCTGAAAGAGTGGTCATGCATTGGAACAGGCTGCCCAGGGAAGTGGTGGGATCCCATCCCTGGAGGTGTTCAAAAGGCGTGTAGATGTGGCACTTATATGGTTCAATGGTGAATTCAACAGTATCAGTTTAAGTTGGACTTGATGATCTTAGAGGCGTGGTCCAACTTTAACAATTCTATGATTCTGATGAGAAGACCTCCACTATCCATGACAATCGGTATCTCATCTTTTCTGTTTTTGAAGATGGCCTATTTATGTAATTTCAAACAGAAGCATCCTTGATTTAATATAAATAACCATACTCTCGCATACAGAGAGGACAGCTGATGCTGTTTCTGGGGGGAAAAAAGAAAAGAATAATAATATTTAGGTCGTTTTCAGGACCCTTCACAGTAAATGGAAAACATCAAAATTGATATGATTGCACTGTGGATTTTACAGGCTACATTCTCTCTAGTATCTACTTTTATCAGGGTACAAAAGTCACTGAATTGTATGGAATACCACCTGAGGCAGAATTTCTGTCCAGACCTTTCAACAAACTTTATTTAGCCAGCTTCAGTTTCTAACCAGAGCCCCCACTGTGTGGAAGCTACATATGGCTCTTGTGCACCTGTGAGTCTTTCTTGTCTGATGCTTATGTTTTATTATCTCAATAGCAGCTCAACCTAGTCAGTTTCAAGCAAGCCTGCCAAGCCAGAAGATACAAAGGTCATCATGCCAAAATGGCACCATGCATTCTCATGTACTGCTCTACCCACGGTGTAGTATGCCAGGGTGTGGAGGACAAGCTCATTTATGTAGATAGAACTTGTTGCTGATGAAATATTCCTCCTAAAATAATAAAAGAAACAAGTGAACACACTGCAGCAATAGAAAGAAATCTGCAGATGATTTGTATGTAAAACAAGAAAGAATAGTTCCATTTGCTTGACAGACTACTGTCTGCTTGCTCTGAACTAGCTCACTCCTTTTTTTCCTGCTTTTTTCTCTTCAAGCTTTTGTACAAGTCAGCTGAGTGTTTTACCATGCTGAATTCTGATACTTACGCAAGTGGACTGAGCACTTGCTATACATCTTTGTGCACTAGAAGCTGAACTTCAACACCCCTTTTGACTATTGAAAAAATGTATCGTGTGTATATATGGAGAAGGAATAATTATGGGGCTTCCTTGCTATTTATACTTGTTTTCTCTTCTTTTTTTCAGTTTTATGCATCCACTGATTGTTATCACAATCATATTTCTTCTATGTGATAAAAATATAATAGCATGAAGACATGTATTTCATATCTCCTTCAGCACCTCATCTTGCAGCCTTACATGTTTTACATCTTTCAAATACTTAAAACAAATGCACAGTTCTCATATCCTGTCCTCCCCACCGAGACTTGGTTGATCTCATATATACACCCATTTCCACTGGACTTCAAAAGCATTATGACAGCTAGCAGGACAATTTGGAATATAATGATCTTTCTGGCTTATTCTATTACTTTCTTTTCCTTGATGATCATTTTAAGAGAGACACACTTCTTCCTCTTTGCTCTCTCATTATTTCTTTGTATGGAGAAGTTGCCTTGTGTGCTCAATCACTTCCTTTCTATGAGAAATTCATTAGACATAGATACAGTCACTCATGGTATTTTTTAAATTCTGTTGAACATGTATTTCTGACAAATGCTATGTGTTCACTCCAAGGCATGATGCAGTGTTAGTCATCTTTATGTATTCATACTAAAAATAGTCAACCCCACAGCCAGCTACCTCTGTGTTAGTGGAAGCCAGCTCTGTGACTGTGGAAGGGTGACTAACTCCTAGAGCAAACATTCTCCAGAATGCCTCCACTTACTCAGTTTAGCTAGGACATTTCCTCCACTCTCTACATGATTAACGTTCTAACCATTGTCTTCAACATTAGCTTTGTATTGACAATGGTAATGAGAAACATTTAACGTGAAACTTTGCTCCAAATTTAAAAGATGTTCTTTAGCATGTTAAAGGGGATATCTTTACTGTTTGTACTGCCTCATGTTCCATTTTTGCTAAAGCACATGAGATCGAAGTATGCCCTAAGGCATCTTACATCACTGCTACAGTTTATAAACTGTGTGTTGGCCAGTAACTAACAACAATTGATTGCTGTCAGATTTCACCAGGCATCACAGAAGGGGTCAAACTGATAAAAAATTTTACAAGATTTTACTTTACAAGTATCTTACAAGGGAATGTGAGAATCTTCCTGGTAGCAGAGAAGAAAACTGTCACAGACTTTTCTGTTCTGGACTAAGCCAGATCTCTGTAATGCCAAATAATGGTTACAGTTAGCAACAAAGTGTACATTGTCATGCCTCTTATATGTATATGCATGTTTGTATACAGCCACAGATACATTTGTTTGTGTGTAAAAAATTTCAATATTAATATATAAATATTATTGATAAATAAAAGGATGTATGGGCAAAAACTGACGTGTCATTTCCAGCTAGTATTTTTGCAAACTACATTCCGAGTCCTAGTTCTGAACTTAGCACATAGGTAACTCTTTAACTGAAACATATTTTCAGAAACCAGGCAAACATATGTCAAGCCAAGGTATTAACACCAGTTAGAAAGAAAACACCAGTATGGACTTTCATCTGGAACTTGAAGCACTGCTGTGTCCACTTCTGGGCCTCTTGCTTTAAGAAAGACATTGAGGTGCTGGAGCATGTCCAGAGAAGGGTAATGAAGCTCGTGGAGGATCTAGAGAGTAAGTCCTAGGAGAAGCAATTGGGAGAGCTGAGACTGTTTAGCCAGGAGAAGAGGAGGCTCAGGGGAGACTTTATTGCTCTCTACAACTCCCTGAAAGGAGGTTGTAGCGAAATGGGGGTCAGCCTCTTCTGCCAGGTGACAAGTGACAGGACAGGAAAACATAGTCCCAAACTATGCTAGGGGAGGCTCAGGATGGACATCAGGCAGGAAGAAATCCTTCATGACTGTGGAGCCACCATCCCTGGAAGTGTTCAAGAAACAACTGGACGTGGCACTTAGTGCTGAGGTCTAGTTGACAAATTGGTGATGGGTCAAAGGTTGGACACAATGATCTTGGTCTTTTCCAACCTAAATGATTCTGTGATTCTGTAATTCATACAAATAATAAGTTCAGAGAAAATGTATCAGAAGTTATCCTACAAAGTTGTTTCGATTAAGTGTGGTTAAAAAGATGAAAGGACTGAGATTTCAATCCTTGTGTTTAAAGCTAAGTATTTGTTTTGCTATTATATTACTATTTGATGAAAAGTTGAACGTGAGCCAACTGTGTGTGCTCACAGCCCAGAAGGCCAGCCACATACCAGGCTGCCCCAAAAGCAGCATGGACAGCTGGCCAGGGTGAGGGAGCACCTCTACCTGTACCTGTACCTGTACCTGTACCTGCACCTGTACCTCTACCTCTACCTCTACCTCTACCTCTACCTCTACCTCTACCTCTACCTCTACCTCTACTCTGCCCTTGTAAGAGTGCAGAATGTCCTAGCTGGAGTGCTGCATCCAGCTCTGGGGTCCTCAGCGTAAGAATGATGTGGACCTGTTGGACAGAATCCTCATGAGGGCCACAAAGATGACCAAGGGCCTGGAGCACCCCTCCAGGCTGAGGGAGCTGGGGTTGCTCAGCCTGGAGAAGAGAAGACTTCAAGGAGACTTTACAGCACCTTCCAGTACCTAAAGAGGGATTATAAAATCCCTCTTTAGGGATTAGTGGAGAGACTTTTTATACAGGCAAATAGTGACAGGATAAGGATTTTAAACTGAAAGAGGGCAAATTTAGAGTAGAGGTTAGGAAGAAATTCTTTACTCAGAGGCTGGTGAAGCACTGGAATAGGTTGCATGGAGAGACTGTGGGTGTCCCATCCCACCCACAGTGTTGTGGCAGGTTGGATGGGGCTTTAAGCAACCAGATATAGTGTATGGCCTCGCTGGCCATTGCAGGGGCCTTGGAATGAGATGATTTTTAAGTGCCTTTCCAACCCAAACCATTATTCTGTTTGATGATTCCATGATTCTGTTTAAAATGAAGGCTTGTCTGCTCCCTGAATCTTGGACATTTTCCTTCCAGAATTTAAACAGAGGTGACAAGAAACTGTGGTTAGTAAATTTTATTTCAATGCTAGTCATTCTAAAAACAGCTATCTCCACAAGGACCGCAGAAATTAACAATTAATGCTCTTACTGAGTGTTCAAAGTAATTATTTTTTATTGTTTCTAAATGTACTTTTTGTCAAGGACACACCACTCTTGACTAGTTTCCTGTCTGCTCTTGACACAACAGAGATCTAGAACAATATTAGCATGACAAACAGAAATAACATCAAGGGGCATTGTATACAAAACAAATTGCTTGCTTTTACCTCACTGACTGCCCAGACTGTCTACTAAATAATACCCTGGCTCCCATTCAACTCCCTGCTTGCAGTCCTAAAAATTATGGCAGAGACCCTGTTTCAATGTGTGTACTGAGAAAGAGAGATACATGCTCAAGCAGAAGAAAAAAAAAAACAAACCGGGGGGCGAGATCAGTCTTTAGCTATCTAAAAAGAAATAATTTCATTTCTAGTCTGGCCTTGGAAAAGAGGTGCAAAAATATCTCTCATCTGGTGTGTGCAACAGTTTTAAAGTAGTATACTCTAGAGGATCAAATTATTCAGGCAGCTGAATGAGAGGCAAAACAAGAGCCAAGGATTTTGAATAAATACTACAGCTGTGGGAAATGAGTTGCAGAAATAAAAGGAGGAGGGACCAGCTAGTTTTGAGAGTAATAACCATATGAAATCTAAAGGAAACAGAGCAAAACTGAGTCTGATTTTACCCTAAATAACTTCATTGAGTTCATTAGAGTTCCATAGGATATTGAATACATCATCTCAGAAATTGGTTGGTATATGGTGGCTGTGAATAAGAGAGGGAATTCTGCAGAAATGCCAGTCCTTTTGTCTTAAGGTTTTTATATTATACTATTTCAGCAAACTTGGAAAGTGACAGACTCAGAATGGTAGCTAGAGCCAACAGTATTGCAAGCAGGTGTTACACAACTCCCCAGCTCCCCCAGCTCGAGTGCTCTGCCTTCATCCACAATTCCCCTGCTGCTCTCAGTTTGGATCACTCCATGCTGTTAATTTTGTGATGAGCTGGGTAGTGCTTTTGTTACACATACAGATGTGCAGCACTGACTAGAAACAGATCTCAAGATTGTTTCCACTCTAGGTATCTTGGCCTTTTGTCAGAGCTTTTCTGTTTTTCCATGCTTTTCAGTCCTCCGTGTTTGTAAGGTTAAAAATAAAATGGGCTGAGCCACCCAAAAGTGATTCTCCACTAGGGACTGTTTCTGCTTCTGCAATTCTGTTCTGTGCACCCTTCCTTCCTGTTGACTTTGCTGCTTTGGATCTCCCAAGCTAAGCCTCCTATTGCCAGAGAAAAGATTTTCTTGCTTTCTGTCAGTCTTTCCTCCCCACCATCCCCATAAATGCTTGGGCATGACTAGCAGATGACTTGCTTCACATGGAATCTTGCCTCCTGCCTGTCAGAAAAAGAACGCATTTCTGCCTTCAGACAAAAGGCAGAGAAACAAATAGTGCATCCTCCTTCACAAGGAAACTGTGTTTTATTTAAGATACATTGTGTCTGAAAATATACACCCAGCAGCAACTGTGACTTCCTGAATCAGACCTAAGTTCCTCTCTGGCTGAGCAATCCATCTGAAGCGGCCCTTCCAAGTTTCACCTGTTTTAATTATTTCCTATGAGCTTGTACAATTTTTCCTAGCTTTACTGGAGATGGAAGACAGAAACCTGAGATTAACTCAAAGAAGGAGGCCTACCACTCAGAAATATCAAGAACTACAAAGGCTAATTTTCAACATTCTTTTACCTGTGAAGTCAAAAAGATGGAATCTCTGCCAAACCCACTCCCTTTTCTTGTTCAAAGGACTCCTTGGCTACAATATAAAAGTTCTTAGATGCATTGTATTTGCTTTTTGCATACAGCTCAAACCACCAGGTCCACCTCTCCATCTAACTACTAACATCAGGTAGTACTGATGGTCAGCTTAAACTGGTATCATTTAGAGTACAACTGTTCTGGGCAGGACACTGACTCAGTTTCACGTGCTGGGTGCACTGCAACAAGAACACAAGTCATGTAAAAACATGTCGATTTTGCGTTCAGTTTCTTCAGAACAGAATAAATTCCACATGATGCTTCAGTCCCGGCCCTAAATGCTGAGGGTTCAATGCATTTGGTACTCAGGGGAGGGGTCAGCATTGTGGTGGGGTGCCCACCAAAGCCACTCTGTCATTCGCCTCCTCAGCTGGATAGGGAAGAGAAAATACAATGAGAGTCTCATGGGTTGAGATAAGGACAGAGAGAGATCACTCACCAATTTCTGTCATAGGCAAAGCAGGTTTCAGCTGGGGAAATTAGTTTGATTAATCAACAAGCAAATCAGAGTAGGGTAGCGAGATATAAAACCAAGTCTTAAGCCGTGTTGTCTCCACTGCTCCCTTCTTCCAGGGCTTAACTTCCCTTCCAAATTCTGTACCTCCTCCTCACAAGCAGAACATAGGGATGGGAAATGGAGACTGCAGTCAGTTCATCCCACATTGCCTCTGCCACTTCTTCCTCCACAGGGGGAACTCCTCATATGCTTCCCCTGCTTCAGCATGGGGTCCTTCCTCCAGGAGACAGCTCTCCATAATCCTCTCCAGTGTGAGTCCTTCCTCCAGGCTGCAGTTCTTCACAAACCATGCTGCAGAACTTCCCCAGTATGGAATTCCCACAGGTTAACAGTCCCCTTCAGGCATCCACCTGCACCATTATGGTGTTCTCTGCACGTTGCAGGTGGATACGTGCTCCACTGTGGCCTCCATGGGCTGCAGGGGCAAAGCTGCCTCACCATGGTCTTCTCCATGGGCTGCAGGGGAATCTCTGCTCTGGCACCTCCTCCCCTTCTTTCTTCACTGATCTTGGTGCCTGCAAAGTTGTTCCTCTCATATTCTCACTCCTTTCTCCTGGGTGCTGCAGTGTTGTGGGCAGAGTTCCTCACTCTGTAATGCCCGAGGTGCTAACACCATTGCTGATGGGCTCAGCCTTGGCCAGCAGCAGCTCCATCCTGGAGCTACCTGGCATTGGCTCTGTTGGACATGGTGGAAACTTCTGGCATCTTCTCAACAAACCATACCAGTAGACCTCTGCTACCAAAATCTTGCCTCATAAAACAAATACAAGTACAAATTAAATTAGACGAAAAGATAAAGCAGTAAATGTTTTCTACTTATCACCCACATTTATAGAAGAACAAAATTCTGGGGAAACATAATCTGGAAGGAACTTTTTCCTCACCTGAGCTGTTTATTTTCTGTAGTAAACTGCTGTATTTACTCACCTGAGCTGTATTTACTGTAATAACAGTAGTATTAGGATCTTAGGCAGTAGGCAAAAGAAGCAGGTGTAAAGTAAGCTATTTAGGTGGGAAGACCTTTTCAAGAAGAACCAGCAATCCAAGATGTTTGTCATAAAGGGTAGGGAAAAAACATGAGGGAAGCAAACCAGAATTTGATGCAGTATCCTTCCAAAGCATATCATTGCAGTTACCCATAATCATGAAATCAAGATTAAATCCATTGGAACGATGAATATACAGAGCATTTAGGTTCTTAAATGCTTAAAAGCAGAAATAGAGTTTTGAAAACTTTACAGTTTTTTACTATGGTTAGTTGAAAAAATTTGTGGATAGTCTTGGAAAGCCAACAGATGTCTCCAAGCCACTGAATTCTTCCACACATCCTGTGACCCTGACCATCTTTAACTACAGGTGTCTTTATAAAGCTTTCTATCATGACTTTGGGAGAAGGCCAAATTATCAGTTGTATCTTTTCTTCCTTCCAGGGGCTTCTCTCCCAAAGCTGGAGGTGGTCAGTATTTTGGTAGATGTTAGCAGCTTCTGCCTGGCAGGAAGGAAGGAGGAGCCTGTATCACATGTATGAAAGATAATTATAAGAGATTTATTTTTTTAGAACAATAAATGTAGGGCTTCTTTTGTTATTCTTTCTTATGTTGCCATTTCAAATATAATCTATGGAATTATTCTTAGAGTATGTACACATACATACACTGAGGAAGTTCACAGTCCACGCATGAGAATTTGTTCATAGATCTCGAAAAAAAGAGGGAAAATACTACTTTCACATCTGGCAGTCATTTATTCATCATAGAACTGTGTATCTGAAAGCATTGCATAATAGGTATGCAGGGCCAAAATCATCCTGGGTGTAACAGTACTGACGTCAATTCCCTTACACCACGAAAGAATTTTTTGTGTAGAAAGCAAACTGTTTTCATGAAAGACAGAGAAACACTTCAGTATGGATGCTTCTTGACTTTATTTTCTTTAAACAGCTGTCAGCTGGTAGACATTGGCTTGCTGACCAATTGCAATAAATGAGACGGACCATGAAAAGGCAAAAAGAAGAATGGTATGGAGACTAAAACAATTGGTTTTGAGGATTTGAAATGCAATGTGCTATGTATGGGATGCTATTTCATACTATATCTAGAATGGTCACTTGAATTGTGTACCTTCTATAAGCTAAAAAACACAGGGTATGCTCCTGAATGGCTAGGATTTTTCATAACTAACATGCTTTGATCTCCTAGAAACAGGAATAATTTCATACTAACAAAGGGTAAATTTTTTAGGCCTATCTACGTGACTCAAAAAGCAGAAGAACTCTTGAAAAAATGCAGGAGCAATTTGTAATTTGCAGTTCTTGTGTTGTCACTTAAATTTTAAATCTCCAAGCACATTTCCTTTCCTGTTTTTAAGGTGGCTGGTCCTTGGTGCACTCCCTAACTCACAGTGTTAAAAATGGCAGACTCCTTTAGCTGACACTTGAATTTACCTCCTGGTTTCATCTGTTGTGGATTACGAACCATTCTACTAGCAGAGAAGCACGAAGCGGAATTTCTTGCAGAAATGTCATGAAAAATGGGAAAATTAATATCTGGAAGCATTGACTGATGGTTGTGAAATTAATATTTCTCTAAGTTTTGTGATGTTGAATTTTGGTTTTGAAATCCAGAAGATTTTTTGGGTAATCCTTTGTGTCCTAAGAAAGGCATATGTTGTACATCTTCCTAAAGCAACAATGCAGATTATCAAAAATATTACTGTTGAACAATAAGACATTATAAAGATTTAGGCTCTGCATATTAAGACATCAAAAAGATTTAGAGTCCACATATATTATGAAATTATATAAACACTTATTAATCACACATGTCTGTAAATCTTAGCCATGAAATTTCAGGGTACCTTTGTGGTGTCAGTGCAATAAATGTAATCTTTGCTATAAACAGAACTTTACCCTTATCCCAAAATCAATTTAAAATTGTCTCACAGATCACCTATGCTTTTTCAAGTAATGTCTGTAATTTACAAACTGTATCTGTCTGTAATTTGCTAACTGTATTGTCCTGTGCAGAGGAAGCAGCATGACACAGCTTCCTCCCTTATTCCTCCATGTCTTTGGGCTCCTGAGCCTGCTCAAAAGGAATTCCTGAATTTCTCTGGACAGAGTCTGCATTTGCTGCTGATACTTACAGTAGGCACAAAACTAAGCAGAGATTGTGCCAGTCACAGCTTAACCTAAAATGCTAAATCAGGTCTTTTCAGCTAGAAATACTACCACTACAAAAAAGTTGTTGTTTTTTTTTTCTTTTTTTTTTTTTTAAGGTGTACAGCTCTTTCTTAGAGAATTATAGTATTAAATGTATCTGCTGAATAACTTCTGTGGGTTTTTTTTTTTAACTTTTGTTCCTTTACAGTGTTCTCTCTTTGATTCTATTTAGTGAGAACTGGACCATGATACAGGACCTGCACATATACACACTTAAACATACAAATAAAAACATTTAAAATATATATTATGAGTATATCCCTTATAAATTTTACATTGGAGTTGGGTGTGAATCTATGTTTTTCATATTTTCAGCTAGTTTGTTTAACTGAAACTTAACTGAACTAAATTGAACTACATCAATATAAACTAGCTGCTAGAAAGCAAAAGGAAAAATCTATGTATGTGTATATGCACAGCTTTGAATTAAAACTATTATTATTTCTTTAATTGAGCAATTTCTGACTGAAAAAAATCAACATTTGCAACTTCAAACATAAAACATAAAAAAACATCCTTAGTCTAGTCATAGTTAACCACATAGTGACTAAATATAGCATCAGCTAGTCTTCAGGATGTGTCCACAATAACAGATTACTCAAAATGTTCTGCTGCTATTCCTTACCTAATATTATGTCTACAACAAAATGTGGAAGTCTAAAATAACTCTGTAATTATGGTAAACAGACAACAATCACTAAAATTGCAGCGTACTGTCCACTGTTCCTAATCTACAGGCTGTATATAGAAAACTAAATTAAACAATTCTGCCTACCACTAGTAGTCAAATGCATACTGAATTCCAGGTATTGGTGAAGCACAGGGGAACCATATTTTGAGTGAGATATAAATTCCAATCCTGTTTTTTTTTAAGATTTTTAGATTATTTCTAATGCTGAACAATTAGCGTATTTTTCTTTACTAACTGTGTTGAGAATTTCCACAGGCGTTTTAAAATGTAGAATTAATCAGAAAAATGACACTATTTCCTCTTGCTTCCTTACTTTGAAACGGGGAAATTACTCAATGTCCAAAAACCTTTATTCAGGTTAGCTCAATAATGCAAGCCAAATTCGTGTTGGAGTTGAATGCCGAAAGGAGCAGGTATCTCTAAGCGTCTCTCCAGGCGTGTTTTGAGGAGAGCAGTTCTGAATTCCGGGCATGGCTCCCACCCCTCCCTGCCTGCGACCCCGCCGGTGCCCTTGTGCTTACGTACAGCAGCCTTTGAGGGAGAACAGGAAGAGGCGAATCAAAGAAGCAGCTGTTCTCTGAATCATAATCCTCTCTGGATTTCTCTATTTAAAAAAAAAAACAAAAAAAAAAACCAACAACAACAAAAAAAAACTAATAGATAAGGCCAAGAAGAAGCACAGCATTCCTGGAAGCCACCTCTGCAGCTGCTACTGAGAAGCTCAGCAGCACGGTGATAAAGATGGGTGCAAGTGCACACGAAGTCTTTTCTTTACAGACTGGGGGTCTCTTTCTCTTTGGCTGGATAGCTACATATTCAGACCCATTTGTACAAATGGTCTGTTAGAAGCTGCCTCAGTTTGGCTCCAGAAGCTTCCCTTCTATCACACCCTGAGTAAAGACTTCCCAAGCCTGTTTTTAATATTTTCAAAGTTTGTATTTAAGACTCAGCTCTTTGCTATTCAAATATATATCCATTTTTAGTCTACTTGCCTCCTGGCCTAAAAAAGCATGTCGAGGTCAAAATCTAATATCAACACCCTGTAAGCAGGTTTCTATCAAGACACCTATGAAACATTTATAGATTTGAATAATGGTTGTTTTGCAAATTCAAGAAAATCTTTCATTTTTTCATTTTAGAAAGACCAACTTGAACTGTATTTTTCTGATGCAGATTACCTATTTCTTAACTACTTCAGATGCTTTTTCAATTAATAGAGCTGTAAGATGTCCTGAATTTCAAAATAAACTTTCTTTTTTCTTTCATATAACAGATTAATTAAACAGTTTCTGTAAAGATACTCCCAAGATAATTGTAAAATAGCCAAAAATCAGAGCCATTTGTGGCATCTGAAATGCTTAGAAACATGACTGAAACCATAATCTATAAATATAGTTTGAGTTTTCTGGCCAGAGACCTGACTTTCTGCTCAGGTTTTGCTCGGAATTTTATCAACAATTAGAGGTTACAAGCAACAGCTAAGATCATAAAATCATAGAATATCCTGAATTGGAAGAGACACACAAGGGTCATTGAGTCCAGCTCCTGGCCCTGCACTGGACACCCCAAGAGTCACACCCTGTGCCTGAGAGCATTGTACAGACACTTCTTGAACTCTGTCAGGCTGATGCTGTGAGCACGTCCCTGGGGAGCCTGTTCCAGGGCTCAATCACCCTCCAGGTAAACAACTTTTTCATTATATCCAACCTAAATCTCTCCTGACACAGCTTCATGTCATCCCTTGGGTCCTGTCACTGGTAACCAGTGAGAAGAAATCAGTGTCTGCCCCCTCACTTTTCCTCATGAGGAAGTTGTAGACAGCCATGAAGTCTCCCCAGAGCCTCTTTTTCTCCAGGCTGAACAAGCCAAGTGGTACAGATGCTCCACATGTGTCTTCCTCTCTAGACCCTTCACCAGCTTCACAGCCCTCCTTTGGACACTCTCTAATAGCTCTATGTCTTTCTTATATTGTAGTGCCCAAAGATGCACACAGCAAAATTAATTCCTATATTATTAGAATCATAAATGTGCTTTTCTCTCCCTCCATTAAATTGTACTCAAAATTGAGAAGTACATTCATTCACAACTGATCAATTTTCATGCCAATTCCTGAAAGCTTCTTGCACTTAATTCCTTCTCTCAGCTGCTATTTCCCTTGTGCTATTTAGAGAAACAAAAAACAAACAACAAAACAAACAAACAAACAAAAAACAAAAAAGAAAACATTAATGACTCTCCTTCCTGGCTCATAGTTCCTTCCTTTCTTTCTGCCTTTACTGAGAAATTGTATTCTGTGTGATCCTCTTGAAAACTAGACACTCAGTCATTCTATAATTTATATATCAAATCAGATGCAGTCTTACTTAGATTAATAGATATTAAAATTCCCTGGACTTCCACTTGTTATGCTCTTCCACAGTACAGCCACCTGGTTGTGAAGTGTTACCTACACCCTTCTATTTTCCTATCCAAATCTAGATTTTTTTTCATAGTCTAATACCTTTTTGTTAAAGGAATCCAGGAACTCCTTTCAGTGGGTCAATATGAAAAGAATTTCTAGAAAGCATGTACTCAAACTAGTACAAGGGCAAGCTAGTGAGTATCATACATTTAGTATAATAAATCCCTGCACTTAATATAGCAGTCTCTTTGGTCAAATTACATGACCCACCCTGGGAAGTGTTCAAGGCCAGTTTGGATGGTGCTTTGAGCAACCTGGTCTAGTGAAAGGTGTTCCTGGTCAGGGCAGGGAGGTTGGAACTGGGTGCTCTTTAAAGTCCCTTCCAACCCAAACCATTGTACGATTTTATGATTGTGACCCCTTGCAAAACCTTTACATTCCTTCAATGAAATAATACATGCATATGACTAATGGAAGTGGCTACATTGCAGAATACTTGCAGTTTTGAGGATATGGAACAGGTTTTTTTATGTGCTGAGGGCAAAGTCTGTCACCCACATTTCAGATTTCCAGTGTCTGACATGACACCAGAAAAATGTGACCAAAACTTACTTGGGACACGTTTGTGGACAACATGAAAAATGCATAGACCTCATTGGATAAGGGAACTGCCACATTCCACCATGACTCAGTTAAAAATGAAAGCATGATATGCAGAGAGTGCTGAAATTGGACATTTGATACCATGTTGCCCGGTAGATATTAAAAGCCACCATGGACCTTCAGAAACCCTTTCTCCTGTTCATTGTGTTTTTAAGCATAGATGTTAATAAATTTCATAATGTAGGAGATGGTGAAAAAACAGGTCTCTCTGTTCTGACATTGTTAAAATTATGTTTTAAATTCCCATTCTGGTAATTTCTGTAGACCTTTTCCCATATATTTTGCATGTGGTACTAATATGGGGAGAAAAAAGGACTTTCCAACAAGTTTAGTTGGTGACCTTGGATGACACTTTACATTACAAAAAGTATGAAAACAGACCTAGTTAATTACTTAAAACATTTGTTCTCTTGATTAAACATTTCATGAATACATGACTTTAATTTTCATTGTAACTTGGGCTTCTGAATGGAAAAGTCACTATTGAAAAAGAGCTTAGATGCCTGACTTGGAGATTTTTTGATCATCCTTTGTTAGCTTTAGCATAAAAAAAAAATTGAAGCACACATTCCTGTAATATTTCATCAAGTTCTGACTAACAGAGAATCAGAAATGTTCTAAAATGTGCAATTACAAACAGGCATAAAATCTGAGACATTTTTGTGGTTTCAGAGAAAACTGACTTAAGTACATGCGTCTGGAAAGTCCCACCAAGAAGCCACTTCTGTATTTTCAGGAAATTAAACAAAAAGGCCTACTGCAATGTTTCTATTGTCAATTGTTTATCTATTTTAAGCCACATAATTAGAAATTTGTGATCATAGGTGCAGTATTTAGACCACAAAGAAATATTTTGAAGATAAAAGAGTTGTTTATATAAACAAGTGTTCTCAAAAATTTTGAGACCAATGGTCTAATGGTCTTATATTCTGTAAGACTGCGAATAGTGGGAGGGTTCAAAGCTTTTTTGTAGCTCACGATCACAGTCATTCTGTTAAGTACTTTGTTTTTACTTCCTTTTTCTGGAATGACCCAAGGAGACTACTGGACAGATGAAAAGTAATAGCATATGCCAGAAGATGCCTCTGAAAAGTCTTGGTCAAAAGGGTGACTGGAAGAGTAGTATCCTGAATTACACTCTGAATTGCTACTCTTGAGCATAAGAACAGCAGATCTGAAGGACCCTGTAGCCTCACATCCTGTCTCCAGCACTGGCCAAGAACAGAGACCTGCAGAGAAGTATAAGAAGAGGAAGACTATTATTGTCAAGATCCTGATGACAAGCAGATTGGAATTGAGAAATTTCTTTATATAAGAGCCTGGGGTTTGTCCAACCCCTTATTCTATCACCAAAAATATCCATAACTAGATGCATAAAATCCAGTAAAAGTGGATAAAACATACACTTTCCCAGTCCATTGATTCTTTCAGATTTGAAGACTTCCTAATCCTGATACCCTTTGCCAGTAATCCACCAACAAGTCTCTCTCCCAGTTAGACAACTTTTCCCCAAAATGCTTTAAATTGCCAAAATTCACAATGTCCTTTGGTAACAAGTTTCACAACCCTCCAACCCCTTCTGCTTTGAATTTTAATGCTATAGCTTATTCGATGGTCGTCACTTGCAGTTGATAGACACTGCAAGAAGTTGATCCATGTTAATAAATGTTAGAAGGATTAAAATTACAGTCAGGGAGATTCTGATGTAGCTCAGAATCACATTTCCCCATTTCAAAAAGCAAATGTCTTCATTATGCCTACTCTCTGCATTGACAAAAAGGAAAGTATTTTTCCTTTTTTTAAGAAAGTGTACCAAATCAAAGGCTTTTCCAGTTCTCTCAGAGTTTCTAGATTTCAGCAGCACTTTCTGTCTAAAGCCCCTGGCAATCCAGAATCCAGGCAGAAGGCACTTGAAAGATTTCAAGCATGAGTAAAGAATCCTCTTCCGATCCTGAGAAAACAGATAAGGAAACCTGGAAACCAGACTTTTTGTAATAATACAGATATCAGACAATTAGAGACTTGCAGCTGCCAAACTGAAGGCTGATCATTCAGGATACTTCTACTCTGTCCCAGATGGCCTCTAAGCAATATTGCAAAGTTGTGAGACTCAGAGTGAGCCCTAAGCTGCACAATTAGTGATCACATTGGAAGGATCACAAGTTGAAGCTTAAATAGAAAGTATCTGTTTCATATCATTGCTGTGCAATCTTTGCATCTTAGTGCTGAGAAAAAAAGATAAGTTCTAAAAGACTAACAGAAAATGGAAGCAAACAAGAATATTTTTCATACTGGCATAGTAAGTACTCTAGTTTTGTCATATCTGTGCCAGTGAAAGAGTGATGAGTTCACATAGTTTGTACAACCACATGACAGGCACACTGTGGAATGTCCAGCAGCAGTTAAAGACACCGTCCCTTTGTTCAGCTGCCTCTTTGGTGTTGTGAAAACATCTGTCTTCTGACAATGCAGCGTGCCTTTTCTTATTACTACCTTACACTTTGTATCTGTTGGCTGTTTTTAGGACTAAGTACCCAAATATCTTACCTTACTAAAGGTAGAAGGTTGTATAGAGTAGGCATTTTTATGAGGGTTTAATTCTGAAAAATGTAAGCAGTGATGTGAGTTTACAGGAGAGCCATCCTGTCATCCTGTATCCTGCTACTCCCACACACAGCACAGTGCTGTGTGCAGTGTCACGGCCTTACCTCGCATGAGCCTCCAATCTGACAAGACATGACAGCTGAGCTTGCACACACCACCATGCTTTAGTGAGATACTAGGGTTTCTCATGCATAGTGACATGCTGATAAACTCTTAATTAGCTGCTGTTTATGAGTGTCTGCTTCTACTGTAGATCTTTATTCCTTTGCCTCTGCCTATACAATGTCTCTATGTGCCAAATATGGATTATATTGCAACTGGTATCCTCTTGTGTGTGCCTATACAAAGGATGATTAGCTGTAAAGCCTTCTGTGAGACATTTTATATGGAAAACTACTCACAAAATATATCGGGTTGCACCAGACAGCTGACTAAGTTCTGGAATGAGTATCTGCTAACCATTTATATGCCAAGATTGCCATTCAAAGTTACTTGTAACTGTATCCACTAAAGCAAAAAACTATTTGGCAAGTAACATTTTTCTGACTCCCAGTTGCCCTGGTACTCAACATTATACCAGCCCAGCACAAGGGTGTCATTAAGCTGTTTCTCATGTTACCACTCTCTGTGGTCCACTGTGTTGTCTGTTTCTAATTGAATGCTTCCTTCTCTGATAATAAAGGTGATTCATATAGTGATATAATGTCCTAAATATTATAGGGTGTTTTTCAGAACACACTAGACATTTTTGCTTTAATGCCACTCAATACTGTTCTTTAATCACACACATTTTTCTCAAAAGGGTGTTAAAAAAGACAGTGAGGACTGAAAATAGTATGATCTCTAAAAGATCTATGTGAAAAAGGTATAAAGATATAAATACAAACTTTTTTCTTTGCACTGGAATCAGTGAAAGCATTTCTGACATAACTCCTTTTGTGATAGTATCTATATTCCATGGTGTTTTCCCTCTTTCAAAGACACATGACATTCTTTTAGAACATGTTCTTCAGTAAGGATGCTGAATAAAATTAGGCTGTACTTAGAAGAAGATACCTGTTATATGCTGCCTTTGAGCAGCAATGAGCACAGTTGAAATCTGTGCTTCTGTTGGAGACCCTTGTCACACCCACAATAAAAAAATCGTGACTGGGTTGAGTAGATGTGACCCCAACTTTTATTCATATTGCACTTTTTTTATTATTTACACCTGTATTTAGATTTCACTCTATTTTAAATTGCTCTGTCATAGGTCATAAGTTATGTTTCCCCACCCTGTCTTTTAATTTGCATACTAGTCATACATAGTAAAGCTTGCAAAAAACAGGATCTTGTAGAGCAAAATAGGGAGAAACAGCGCAGGCTGTTTCACTAGAATAAAAAAATTTTTCCCTCTTCAGATACTAAGAGGCTTTATCTGTGAACCTAATGGGTGACTTATCTCTAAAACTTCACAAACATGCTGAAGTCCTGATGCCCTGCCACTTTAGGTTTAGCAAAGTAAAAAGAGTTATAAAATAATCCTTGTGGCTTGCTACTTAATTTATCTATCCCATTACTCCTCTCAGAACTTGCAAGGATGGGTAAAAATAATATTAAGGATGGGTAAAAATAATATTCACCCTACTTTGCCACCCCCCCTACATTGCCCTTTTTTAACCTCTCTGAGCTTTTCCTCATCTGATGGACACGGGAGTGACAGCAGAACTTCCTTAGTCTGGCTGCCAAATCCTCTTTTCTTGCTTTTCTTGTGGAAGCTGGGAGACCTGCTAGTAAAGGTACCTTCTGCATATTCAAATTTGAAGGCCATTGTCTGTCTTTGTGTTACTACTTATGTAGTAAGCTGAGTGCTGATAATACAGGATCCCTTCTTTGAAGCTTTAACCCTAAAAGACACCATTTCCATTTGGCAGTAGTTTCTGATTCACATGTTCACTGAAGTCAGGCTTCCTCTTTTGAGAACTGGAGGAAACTAGATTTGTCATTTGAAATGTCAGCAGCTTTTATATAGGGAAAAAAAAGACGGGAAGTAAAGCCAATGAATGATTTGTACTTCTATCATAACACTGGCAAGACCTCTGAAAACAGGAACAAGAACAGGTCTTGGAATATTTTAAGTGTGGTGCCAAATTAGTTCCAACCTGTATCTATTAAGAAGTAGAAGTCAGCAGGAACATAAAACACTGATGATTTATGTTCCTTAATCTCCTCCCAATGTCATATTACTCTCATTGTACAGTTGGCTTTACAAGCTCCAGCAAAGGACTGGCAACACCAAAGGCTATGGAAAGCCCTGTGTACACATGTAGAGAAAAGGAATGTCGTCTCCTTAAATAGCAATCTTACTTATTTCTCTCAGTGTGAGATTGGAAATGGTAACACACTCACCACTGTCAAAATACAATTTTAAAATTTAAAAAAAAAAAATCAACATAGAACTGTCTTTTATGAACTATTGTACAAACAACCAAAGGGCATTATTATCACATGGACAGAAAATCAGTTTTTGTCAGAATAAAGTTAATTACAAAATCCAGAGCAATATTTACATATTCAAAAGCACAACCACATAACAGCAATGCAAAGAGCCTTGGTGCAGGACAGTTTCTGATCTATTGTCCATTAAAATGGGATCATTTGGCCTATTTTCAGAAAATCTACCTTGAATCAGGTCAGCAGTCTGATGACTTCACCCATTACAATTACATTTCAATGCATTCACCACAAGAGACTGAACATAAGACAGACAGACATGAAACTGAAGAATCAATAAAAATAAAATCTGTGGAAAATGTAGTCTGAGAGCATCACTCAAAAACCCAAGGTGAATGAAATGTTTGTAGATACAGGAGTGCCACGTTTTTGACATAGGATGACAGATGGATAAAGGTGTGATTCACAAGCATTTAGTGAACAGAGAATTAATCTCAATATTACAAGCAAATTTGTGCTGCAGAGGAAAGTCTGAGAGAGACCATATGGCTTTAAGTCAGGAAAATAACAGGTTTGCTGCCTGTAAAAAAAAAAACCCTCTTTTACTGAGGTTTGTGGTTTTGATGGCAGATTTAGCAAATGATTGGCACAATATAATAGAGTGTAATCTTAAGAACCACAGAATTATGCTACATTAGTGGTACATGCCTTTATTGTATGAGCTGAAGTCTCAGCCTGGCTCTAAATGTTTGTCTATCTTTTTTTAAATATTCATTTTTCGTTTTTTTCACAAAAGATATTTTGCTTGAAGCAATGTTTTAATATATCATTCAATCTATCTACTGAATTTAGCTTTACTTATTTGGGGGACACACTCTAAAAGCAATTTATTTCCATTTGGAAATGTGAACAGTTAACAGGAAAATTCTGTTAGTTTTGCAATTAATTTATTTTTATGGATACGTAAGTCAAAATTGAAAAAAATCATGTTTGACAAATTTTGTCCCATTTTGCAGATGAGGTCACATTCCTCTACAACACTAAAAA